>JARQOD010003374.1:0-65712 GCA_033576555.1 Oophaga sylvatica | reverse complement strand
AAGAATATAACTACTATAATACTGCTTCATATTACAAGAATATAACTACTATAATACTGCCCCTATGTACAAGAATATAACTACTATAATACTGCTCCTATGTATAAGAATATAACTACTATAATACTGCCCCTATGTACAAGAATATAACTACTATAATACTGCTCCTATATACCAGAATATAACTACTATAATACTGCCCCTATGTACAAGAATATAACTACTATAATACTGCCTCTATGTACAAGAATATAACTACTATAATACTGCCCCCTATGTACAAGAATATAACTACAATAATACTGCCCCTATGTACAAGAATATAACTACTATAATACTGCCCCTATGTACAAGAATATAACTACTATAATACTGCTCCTATATACCAGAATATAACTACTATAATACTGCCTCTATGTACAAGAATATAACTACTATAATACTGCTCCTATGTATAAGAATATAACTACTATAATACTGCCCCTATGTACAAGAATATAACTACTATAATACTGCTCCTATATACCAGAATATAACTACTATAATACTGCCCCTATGTACAAGAATATAACTACTATAATACTGCCCCTATGTACAAGAATATAACATTATTAATACTGCCCCCTATGTACAAGAATATAACTACTATAATACTGCCCCTATGTACAAGAATATAACTACTATAATACTGCCTCTATGTACAAGAATATAACTACTATAATACTGCTCCTATATACAAGAATATAACTACTATAATACTGCTCCTATGTACAAGAATATAACTACTATAATACTGCCCCTATGTACAAGAATATAACTACTATAATACTGCCCCTATGTACAAGAATATAACTACTATAATACTGCTCCTATGTACAAGAATATAACTACTATAATACTGCCCTATGTACAAGAATATAACTACTATAATACTGCTCCTATGTACAAGAATATAACTACTATAATACTGCTCCTATATACAAGAATATAACTACTATAATACTGCCCCTATGTACAAGAATATAACTACTATAATACTGCCCCTATATACAAGAATATAACTACTATAATACTGCTCCTATATACAAGAATATAACTACTATAATACTGCTCCTATATACAAGAATATAACTACTATAATACTGCCCCTATGTACAAGAATATAACTACTATAATACTGCTCCTATGTACAAGAATATAACTACTATAATACTGCCCCTATGTACAAGAATATAACTACTATAATACTGCTCCTATATACAAGAATATAACTACAATACTGCCCCCTATGTACAAGAATATAACTGCTATAATACTGCCTCTAGAAGAAGATAGAAGAATTTGGCAGTACAAAGGTCAACAAATACAAGACAAAAAAGAGAAGTTACTTAAAAAAAAAAATGAAGTCTCTCTAAAAGCTTTCATTTTAAATGATGCCCAAGATTTCTGTACATCATTTTAACGCCGCTGACGATCACTGTCTGCAGCTGTGATTCAGGTATACTTAACGGAGCATTATTAGGAAAAGTAAATGTCCTCAATATAGTAATAAAAGCCGGCCCTTTAAGAGAGAGGCTCAAGTCAGGCTCTCCACTGTCTCACTATCTTGACAGCTTTGTCAGACTTCCTGCCTGGGAAGGGAGACTGATCTGTGCAGGTGTCCTACCTACTGATACAATGATGTATGACGCTACAGAGGTAAAACCGGACACAGCTTCTCGTCAGTGTGGATTTTGTGTATTTAATAAGAAAGCCAAACTGTAAGCCCCGTCCCAACCCTAGAAGATTGACAAGTCTGGACGTAGCCCGTCCCACCCCTAGAAGATTGACCATTTAGAAGCTGCCACGTCCCACCCCTAAAAGATCGACCATTTAAAAGCAGCCCCGTCCCGCCCCTAGAAGATTGACCGTTTAAAAGCAGCCCCGTCCCGCCCTAGAAGATTGACTGTTTAAAAGCAGCCCCGTCCCGCCCCTAGAAGATTGACCGTTTAAAAGCATCCCCGTCCCGCCCCTAGAAGATTGACCGTTTAGAAGCAGCCCCGTCCCGCCCCTAGAAGATTGAATGTTTAGAAGCAGCCACGTCCCACCCGTAGAAGATTGACCGTTTAGAAGCAGCCCCGTCCCGCCCCTAGAAGATTGTTTAGAAGCAGCCCCATCCCACCCCTAGAAGATTGACCGTTTAGAAGCATCCCCGTCCCGCCCCTAGAAGATTGACTGCTTAGAAGCAGCCCCGTCCCGCCCCTAGAAGATTGACTGTTTAGAAGCAGCCCCATCACGCCCCTAGAAGATTGACTGTTTAGAAGCAACCATTTTCCACCCCTAGAAGATTGACCGTTTAGAAGCAGCCCCGTTCCGCCCCTAGAAGATTGACTGTTTAGAAGCAGCCCCATCCCACCCCTAGAAGATTGACCGTTTAGAAGCAGCCATGTCCCACCCCAAGAAGATTGACCGTTTAGAAGCAGCCATTTTCCACCCCTAGAAGATTGACTGTTTAGAAGCAGCCATGTCCCACCCCTAGAAGATTGACTGTTTAGAAGCAGCCATGTCCCACCCCTAGAAGATTGACTGTTTAGAAGCAGCCAGGTCCCACCCCTAGAAGATTGACTGTTTAGAAGCATCCCCGTCCCGCCCCTAGAAGATTGACTGCTTAGAAGCAGCCCCGTCCCGCCCCTAGAAGATTGACTGTTTAGAAGCAGCCCCATCACGCCCCTAGAAGATTGACTGTTTAGAAGCAACCATTTTCCACCCCTAGAAGATTGACCGTTTAGAAGCAGCCCCGTTCCGCCCCTAGAAGATTGACTGTTTAGAAGCAGCCCCGTCCCACCCCTAGAAGATTGACCGTTTAGAAGCAGCCATGTCCCACCCCAAGAAGATTGACCGTTTAGAAGCAGCCATTTTCCACCCCTAGAAGATTGACTGTTTAGAAGCAGCCATGTCCCACCCCTAGAAGATTGACTGTTTAGAAGCAGCCATGTCCCACCCCTAGAAGATTGACCGTTTAGAAGCAGCCCCGTCCCGCCCCTAGAAGATTGACTGTTTAGAAGCAGCCCCATCCCACCCCTAGAAGATTGACCGTTTAGAAGCAGCCATGTCCCACCCCAAGAAGATTGACCGTTTAGAAGCAGCCATTTTCCACCCCTAGAATATTGACTGTTTAGAAGCAGCCATGTCCCACCCCTAGAAGACTGACTGTTTAGAAGCAGCCATGTCCCACCCCTAGAAGATTGACTGTTTAGAAGCAGCCATGTCCCACCCCTAGAAGATTGACTGTTTAGAAGCAGCCATGTCCCACCCCTAGAAGATTGACTGTTTAGAAGCAGCCATGTCCCACCCCTAGAAGATTGACTGTTTAGAAGCAGCCATGTCCCACACCTAGAAGATTGACTGTTTAGAAGCAGCCATGTCCCACCCTACAAGATCGACAGTCTAGAGCAGCCATGGCCTCCTCTTTCAGATTATATCTTTAGTAGTAGTACTCCTTTATCGGAGCTGTATATTACACAAGGACATTGTACACAGCTAATTAAAAAAAAATATTCTGAATCCTGTAATACGGTGACAAATCGGCAAATCTAATAAAGACATCTGCTTATGTTTTTCTTAGAAGTATAAGGTCCTCCTTACACTTTGAGCCAGATGACCTCCCTCCCCCACTGATCACCGGACTGCCCTGACCATGGGCACTTTGGTTATAAGTAGAGATGAGCGACTTTGCCTTTTTTAGGGTCGAGTCGGGTTTGGTGAAACCCGACTTTCTCAAAAGTCGAGTCGAACGAAGTCGGCCGACTAACGGAAATGGTCGGGTTGGAGTCGAAAATCTGACCCCAATGCAAGTCAACGGGGAAGAAAAGTCGGCAGGGAATGGAGGACAGTAAACACCTACAGTGCCCATTTCAATGCCAACGACATCAATTCTTATTACTTAAGCTTGTCAACCTTCATTTACTGTATAATAATAGTTACACATAGAAAACTGGGGGATATTTGGCTAAGTTGTGGGGGAAGGGGGTAGGGCTGGCTCCAGGTTTTCGTGGGCCCCGGGCCAAACAGTGTCAGTGGGCCCCTTTAACACATACCACAATTCATGATGCTCCGATACGGCAGAGAAATATAGGTATAGTACAATGACAAATACTTCACTTCTTACATTACATGACTGATATCTATTGTAAATTCTACAATAGCTCAAAAACCGGACAGTATATTGCTCCATACAGTATTATGGCCACCACATAGTGCGCCATACAGAATAATGAGCCCCATATATTGCTCCATACAGTATATTGAGCCCCATATATTGCTCCATACAGAATAATGAGCCCCATATATTGCGCCATACAGAATAATGAGCCCCATATATTGCTCCATACAGTATATTGAGCCCCATATATTGCTCCATACAAAATAATGAGCCCCATATATTGCTCCATACAGAATAATGAGCCCCATATATTGCGCCATACAGAATAATGAGCCCCATATATTGCTCCATACAGAATAATGAGCCCCATATATTGCTCCATACAGAATAATGAGCCCCATATATTGCTCCATACAGAATAATGAGCCCATATATTGCTCCATACAGAATAATGAGCCCCATATATTGCTCCATACAGTATAATGAGCCCCATATATTGCTCCATACCGAATAATGAGCCCCATATATTGCTCCATACAGAATAATTGGTCCCATATAATGTTCCATACAGAATAGGCCCCATATGTTCTCCATATATAAAGGGCCCTATATGATGTCCCATAAATAATGAACCCCATATGATGCTCTAGTATATGATGGGCCCCACATATGATGCTCCAGTGTATGATGAACACCATATAATGCTCCAAATATAATGGTCCCCATGTGATGCTCCATATATAATGTGCCCCATATGATGCGCCATATATAAAGGACCCCATATGATGCTCCAGTGTATGATGGCCCCATGGATGATGCTCCAGTGTATAATGGGCCCTATCTATAATGCTCCAGTGTATGATGGACCCCATATATAATTCTCCAGTGTATAATGCTCCCCATATACTGCTCCAAACATTAAAAAAAATGAAATACCTCTCCTCGCTGGGCACTACTCTACTCTGGACTCCTCAGCGTCGCCATCTTCCAGCTCTCTGCACTGTGACTGTTCAGGCAGACGGCGCACAGACGTGATGTCATCGCGCTCTCTGACCTGAATGTCACTGTCAGGAAACGCGGAAGATGTCACAGCGGTGGAGCAGGGAGAGGTAAGTATTGCAAGTGCTGGGGCCCTGAGCAAGCAGGGTGGGCCCACTTGTGGGTGCCGGTACTAGCACAGGGCCCCTCATAGTATGCCGGTGTCTCAGACGGTGAGTGGCCCCCCCCACCTGCTCAGGGCACCGGCACTTGCCCGGTTGCGCCAGGTGCTGACGCCGGCCCTGGGGGTGGTACAGCCCAGTTAGGGAGGTGGAAAAACTGGCATATGTTGAGGTGTAAGCTGGACGTTCAGCAGCTGCAAATGGAGGAATTGGAGAAGTCGGAGGAAGAGGAGTACAAAGTGAGCCATTTTGCTGGCAACCTATGTGTCATCAGGGGAAGGTGGTACAAAATCCTTTGAAACCCAGGCATGGTTCATTTTAATGAAGATGAGATCACCTACATTTTGGGTCGACAGCCGGGTCCTTCTTTCTGTCAGGATTGATCCAGCAGCACTGAAGACTCTTTCTGATAGCACACTACAAGCAGGGCAAGCGAGCTCCTGTAAGGCATATTGTGCCAATTCTGGCCAGGTGTCCAGTTTACAGGCCCAGTAGTCAAAGGGGAATGACCTGTGAGGGAGAACATCGATAGGGGAGGAGAGGTCATTTTGAACCATAGTTGACAACTGCTGTCTCCTGTCTGTTGCAATCGATTCAGTATTACCAGTCGTGTGAGCGGTACTCGAGAAATCAGTCCACAACATGGTCATGAAACCCCTGTCTCCAACGCCACTTCGGCTGTGTGCACCACGAACACCTCTTCCATTTGGCCCAGTGCGGCTCGTGGTAGAACCTGCACCGCTGCTGTGTCTGGGAATGCCTCTAATAAACGGTTTACCAGAGTTGCTTGTTTGTTCGCCAATATTACCTCTAGGTTCTCCTGTGGCATGATGTTCTGTAATTTGCCTTTATAGCGTGGATCGAGGATGCTGGCCAACCAGTAGTCGTCATCCTTCATCATTTTGGCAATGCGGGGGTCCCTCTTTAGGATCCACAGGACATAATCACACATGTGGGCCAATGTTCCAGGTGTCAATGATGCACTGCCAGTGGTGGGTGGAGGAGCACTTTCTGCCAAATCCACATCCCTCCAGTCACGCACAAACCCTGTACCTGACCTTGGCAACCCAACATTTTCTCTTGCCCCATGAGAAGCATCATCCTCCCCAAAATAAACATCCCCCTCATCCTCTTCCTCCTCCACCTCGTCCAGGACAGTTCCCTGAGCAGACAATGGCTGACTGTCATCAAGGCTTCACTCCTCCGCTGCAGACGCCTGATCCTTAATGTGCGTCAAAGTTTGCATGAGCAGACGCATAAGTGGGATGCTCATGCTTATGATGGCGTCGTCTGCGCTTACCAGCCGTGTGCATTCCTCAAAACACTGAAGGACTTTACAGAGGTCTTTCAGCTTTGACCACTGCACACCCGACAACTCCATGTCTGCCCTCAAACTGCCTGCCCGTGTATCCTCCCACAAATGCATTACAGCCTGCCTCTGTTCGCACAGCCTCTCAACCATGTGCATGGTGGAGTTCCACCTTGTGGCAACGTCTATGATTAGGCGGTGCTTGGGGAGGTGGAGTGATCGCTGCAGCCTCTGCATACGACTGGGGTCTACGGGCGAGTGACGGATGTGCGAGCACAGTCTTCGCACCTTATGGAGCAGGGCTGTTAACTCCAGATAATTATTTATGAAGCACTGCACCACCAGGTTCAAGGTGTGAGCCAGGCAAGGTATGTGTCTGAGTTTTGCCAGGGCTATGGCCGCCACAAAATTACGGCCGTTATCACTGACTACCTTGCCTGGCTCAAGATGTAGACTGCCCAGCCATGACTCAGTTTCTCGCTGCAAGTAGTCGGCCAGTACCTCCGTGGTGTGTCTGTTGTCGCCCAAAGACATCATCTTTAAAACAGCCTGCTGACGCTTACCACTAGCTGTTCGATAGTGGGACACCTCGTGTGCAACACTGGCAGCTGCGGATGGAGTGCTCGTGTGACTGCGCTCTGTCGACGAGCTTTTGCTTCTGGAGGAGGAGGGTCGAACGCCTACAGCCAACTGTTGCCTATACCGTGGGCTAGGCAGCACTGTTCCACCGCCGCTGTCCCCTGTGGACCCTGCATCCACCACATTAACCCAGTGCGCAGTGATGGACACGTAACGGTCCTGGCCATGCCTACTGGCCCATGCATCTGTTGTGAGGTGCACCTTTCCACTCACTGATTGTTTGAGGGCATGGACAATGCGGTCTTTCACATGCAGGTGGAGGGCAGAGATGGCTTTTCTAGAAAAGAAGTGCCAACTGGGTAGGTCATAGTGTGGGACAGCGTAGGCCATCAGCTCTCGGAACGCTGCACTTTCAACCAAAAGGAAGGGCATCATCTCTAATGAGATCAGTTTGTCAATGTAGGCGTTCAAAGCCATTGAGGTTTTGTAGTCCATCCACACTTGCAAGTGCATGGTGTTTAAATGTCTAAGCATGCAACTGGTATTCAATTTTCGGAGATTTTTCCCTCGGCTAAAGGTCCTTCCGCACATCTTACAGATAACCTTTGCCTCATCAATAGGATTTTGGTCAAAAAATTGCCACACTGGATTGTTCCTACTATGGGATAAATTTTCAGGGCTTGCACGCTGTGCTAATTTTACCGTCTGGCCAAGCTGTCCTGCAACTCTTTTTGTTTTTTAACACGTTTTTGGACTGCTATGGGCCTGCCAGATAACCGCAGCTGCGATGTCGATGCCTGCTGCGGATCCTTCTCCTCTTCTGAGCTATTGCCAGCGGCACCCTCTTCCCCCAATGGATGCCAATTTGGGTCAATAACTGGGTCATCCATCACCTCCTCTTCAATTTCATCTGCACCTTCCTCTGTGTCACCGTGTAAGGTGGTATAGTATGCGGGGAGGGGCACCTTAGTTTCATCAGGGTCAGATTCTGGCTCAGTAGACCGCTAGGGCAATGTAGTGCTCTGGGTGAATGTACCAGCAGAATCATCTAGCAGTGGCTGTGCATCAGTGCACTCCATGTCAGATTCATCTTGGACTGGGGAATTCAGGATTTGACTTGATAACCCAGGCATGGTATGTGAAAAGAGCTCCAGGGAGTAATCTGAAGTGTGGCCTGCTGCATCCTTCACTTTTGGTGGGGGTGAAGCACACAAGGAAAGGTGTTGTTCCTGACCAGGAGCCTGCACTGACGACTCAGTGCTTGCATTTATTAAAACTTCAGACGAGGAGGTGATCAAGCTCGACTCGGCTGTTCGGCAATGTAAGCCAAAACCTATTCCTGATGCTCCGGCTTTAAAAGCGCTTTACCTACTCCCAGAAAAGAAAGCCTTCCAGGCCTTCTGGAGCCAGATGATGACGCAGGCTCAACACCTCCTGCCTTAGGTGCTATTGGGCTTTTGGCACTACCAGCAGATGCACCACCATCATCAGTACCAGCTGCCCTCCCCGCCCACGTCCTCTTCCACCATACTTCCTCATGTTTGGGAAAATGTACCAAAAATACCAGCAGATATATGGTACTGTATGAGGAGCGTACAGCTGTATACGGTGTAGGGGAAAATTTAAATCTCGGTATATATTTCCGGAGTCACACACAGACGCTCACTCAGTATGGATTTGACCGTAATACAAAGAGCAGATATACGGTACTGTCTCAGAAGCGTATAGCTGTATACGGTGTAGAGGAAAATTGAAATCTCCGTATATATTTCCGGAGTCACACACAGATAGTCAGCATGTATTTGTCCGTGATACCAGCCGGTACACGGTAGTGTGTGAGGAGAGTACAGCTCTATACGGTGTAGGAAAAAATGAACGGTCGGTAACTGTGCAGAAAAAAAGAATAAAAGTATTAGTGCTGTGTAAAAAGCAGTCTGCACAGCAGTGTACACACAGCAATACAGCTATCAGGCAGCCTAATAACCAGCTCTGCTGCACACAAGAAAATCCTCCCCTGTCACTGCACACTAACTGTACAGCACAAGCTATCAGCACAAGCACAGAAGAACTTCTCTTTCCAGCCCTAACTCTCTCCCTACTGATAAACAGCGTCAGCAACCTCTCCCTACTGTTAATATCGGCAGAAGTAAAATGGCGGTCGGCGGTCAGGGCTTTTATAGACACTATGACACCACACAAAGCAAGTCAATCACTGCAACTCCCTTCTCTAAGATGGTGGTGGACGCTGCCCATGTCATCTCGTTGCCACAGTGTACGTCCTTGCTCATTGGCTGAAAAAAGGCGCCTGCAAGCATTATGGGAAAACCGACTTGGGCGCTGGGGTCGACGACCGCATGGCCGACTGCACGCTATGGTCGGGTTTCGGCCAACGAAACCCGACTTTGGCGAAAGTTGGCGACTTTTGAATCTGACCGACCGGTTTTGCTCAACTCTAGTTATAAGTAATGAGCATGTAACCACCCTGTAAGAAGCAAAGCTGTGATGATCCTCACAACACCTCCTTTATTGTCTCCAGGAACACTGCAGAGTTTATTGAAATGCATAGAACGATACAGAAGGATCGGAGTCTGACAAAACAAGACCTGACATACAGATACTTATGAGATTACCCCACCCCCCAAAACAAACAAACAAAAAAGGGCTAAAAAGACTTAAGACTCCATCTTGTCTGCCCTGGGATGAGAGCAACATGGATGATGAATTAAGACCCAAAATGATTAGTGCGAGACCCTGATCAGAAGCGATCATCCCTGGACACAGAGCACAATCTGATCAAAAACAAATAGGATGACCACAGAAAAGGATAAACGTCCTCCGAATGTCACCAGAAAGTAACCAAGAAGAACCCCACAGTCTCATCAAGACTTCTGGAGCCAATGTCTGAGGAGACCCAGAAGACCCCCTGCATAGATTCCAGTCAATCACTCGAGCAGCCAGATCCTGGACCGACCCTGGAATACAAGAGTCAGGGGGCAAGAAAGGGAAGGTTTGTGTCTTTGATCCCAAATTATCCGCATCAGTCACAATCCTGGTCCCCATTGCAGGTGTGATGTCACCCGCTAACTCATGGCAGGGGACAGAGGGAGAGAAGCCGATGGTAAAGTCATGGCAGGTATTGGTCCCTGATCTAGTGACTGGAGACCATGGCCACGGCCCAGTTCTTAATGGCCAGTGTAGTGTTCTGCAGGAACGTCCAAGAGGATTGGGTGATGTTGCTCAGATGACCCTTCGTGCAGTCCCACGTCACCTCACCGCTGCAAGGAAAAACAAAAAATCTTGATGTATAGATGGACAGAACAGGCGCTCACCAACAATCACCCCACCACCCCATAAAGCAGGAGGGCAGAGTTACGCTACTTGCAGGAGTCCACATATTGCTGCCATGCCCGCTGGAGGGCGGCCACACCATACTGCACCGCCGGCAGGAGGTAATTGTGGTAGAGGAGGAGGAGCAGGTCTCTCAGATACTCCAACAGATGGAAGACAGATTCCGGGATGTGGGAATGAAGCTGTCAGGAGAAAGAACGAAAGGTTACTGAGACACCATGCATCTCCTAATCGCTTATTAAGTCATGAAAGACCAACCTACAACCTCAACCCTAAACAGATTTAAAATGACAGAAGGCATAGGTAGTCTATGTCACCGAGGTCTGGGGAGTCGAGACATTACTAGGATGTAATTGGGAAATGGAGTTATAACACGAGGAAAAGCACCAAATGAGAATAACGAGCTGTCCCAAGTAAGAAGAGTGATAACATGAGGAAAGGCTCCTGTATCCCCTCCTGTGGTTCACTGAGGGACATAGGAATTATGGGATAACCAGGCTGTGACTAATAACAAGAGAAGAGTAATAACATGAGGAAAGGCTTCTGTATCCCCTCCTGTGGATCAGTGAGGGACACAGGAATTATGGGATAACCAGGCTGTGACTAGTAACAAGAGAAGAGTGATAGCATGAGGAAAATCTCCTGCATCCCCTCCTGTGGATCAGTGAGGGACACAGGAATTATGGGATAACCAGGCGTGACTAGTAACAAGAGAAGAGTGATAACATGAGGAAAAGCTCCTGCATCCCCTCCTGTGGGTCACTGAGGGACACAGGAATTATGGGATAACCAGGCTGCGACTAGTAACAAGAGAAGAGTGATACCATGAGGAAAAGCTCCTGCATCCCCTCATGTGGATCACTGAGGGACATAGGAATTATGGGATAACCAGGCTGTGACTAGTAACAAGAGAAGAGTGATACCATGAGGAAAAGCTCCTGCATCCCCTCTGGGTCACTGAGGGACACAGGAATTAAGGGATAACCAGGCTGTTACTAGTAACAAGAGAAGAGTGATACCATGAGGAAAAGCTCCTGTATCATCTCCTGTAGATCACTGAGGGACATAGGAATTATGGGATAACCAGGCTGTGACTAGTAACAAGAGAAGAGTGATACCATGAGGAAAAGCTCCTGCATCCCTCCTGTGATCACTGAGGGACACAGGAATTAAGGATAACCAGGCTGTTACTAGTAACAAGAGAAGAGTGATACATGAGGAAAGCTCCTGCATCCCTCCTGTGGATCACTGAGGGACATAGGATTAGGGATTACCAGGCTGTTACTAGTAACAAGAGAAGAGTGATACCATGAGGAAAAGCTCCTGCATCCCCTCCTGTGGATCACTGAGGGACATAGGAGTTATGGGATTACCAGGCTGTTACTAGTAACAAGAGAAGAGTGATACCATGAGGAAAAGCTCCTGCATCCCCCCTGTGGAATCACTGAGGGACATAGGAGTTATGGATACCAGGTGTTACTGTAACAGGAAGTGATATCATGAGAAAAGCTCCAGCTCCACTCCTGTGATCACTGAGGACTAGGAATTATGGGATACCAGGCGTATAGTAACAAGAGAAAAGTGTAGCATGAGGAAAAGCTCCGCATCCCTCCTGTGGGTCACTGAGGACAGAGTTATGGGATAACCAGATGTGATAGTACAAGAGAAGAGTGATAACATGAGGAAAGCTCCTGATCCCTCCTGGGATCATGAGGACCAGGAATTATGGATAACCAGGCTGGACTAGTAACAAGAGAAAGTGATACATGAGGAAAAGCTCCTGCATCACCTCCTGTGGATCACTGAGGGACATAGGAATTATGGGATAACCAGGCTGTGACTAGTAACAAGAGAAGAGTGATACATGAGGAAAAGTCCTGCATCCCTCCTGTGGATCACTGAGGGACACAGGAATTATGGGATAACCAGGCTGTGACTAGTAACAAGAGAAGAGTGATACATGAGGAAAAGCTCCTGCATCCCCTCCTGTGGATCACTGAGGGACAAGGTTATGGGATAACCAGCTGGACTAGTAACAAGAGAAGAGTGATACATGAGGAAAAGCTCTGCATCCCCTCCTGTGGATCATGAGGGACACTAGGAATTATGGGATAACCAGGCTGTGACTAGTAACAAGAGAAGAGTGATAACATGAGGAAAAGCTCTGCATCCCTCCTGTGGATCATGAGGGACACAGGAATTATGGGATAACCAGGCTGTGACTAGTAACAAGAGAAGAGTGATACCATGAGGAAAAGCTCCTGCATCCCTCCTGTGGATACTGAGGGACAAGGAATTATGGGATAACCAGGCTGTGACTAGTAACAAGAGAAGAGTGATACATGAGGAAAAGCTCCTGCATCCCCTCCTGTGGATCACTGAGGGACACAGGAATTATGGGATAACCAGGCTGTGATGTAACAAGAGAGAGTGATACATGAGGAAAGCCCTGCATCACTGGCATGAGGAAAGGATAGGATAACAGCTGGATGTCAAGAGGAGTGATACCATGAGGAGCTCCTTGCATCCCCTCCTGTGGATCACTGAGGGACACAGGAATTTGGGATAGGCTGATAGTAACAAGAGAAAGTGATACCTGGAAAAGCTCGCATCCCCTGATCAGAGGGACAGGAATTATGGGATAACCAGGCGGGACTAGTACAAGGAAGAGTGATACAGAGGAAAAGCTCTGCATCCCTCCTGTGGATCACTGAGGGACAAGGAATTAGGATACAGGCTGTGATGAACAAGAGAAAGTGATACATGAGAAACTCTGCATCCTCCTGTGATCACTGAGGAACGAATTAGGATAACCACTGGACTAGTAAGGAAGATGATACCATGAGGAAAAGCTCCTGCACCCCTCCTGTGGATCATGAGGGACACAGGAATTATGGGATAACCAGGCTGTGACTAGTAACAAGAGAAGAGTGAAAACCATGAGGAAAAGCTCTTGCATCCCCTCCTGTGGATCACTGAGGGACACAGGAATTATGGGATAACCAGGCTGTGACTAGTAACAAGAGAAGAGTGATACCATGAGGAAAAGCTCTGCATCCCCTCCTGTGGATCACTGAGGGACACAGGAATTATGGGATAACCAGGCTGTGACTAGTAACAAGAGAAGAGTGATACATGAGGAAAAGCTCCTGCATCACCTCCTGTGGATCACTGAGGGACAAGGAATTATGGGATAACCAGGCTGTGACTAGTAACAAGAGAAGAGTGATAACATGAGGAAAAGCTCTGCATCCCTCCTGTGGATCACTGAGGGACACAGGAATTATGGGATAACCAGGCTGTGACTAGTAACAAGAGAAGAGTGATACATGAGGAAAGCTCTGCATCCCCTCCTGTGGATCACTGAGGGACACAGGAATTATGGGATAACCAGGCTGTGACTAGTAACAAGAGAAGAGTGATACCATGAGGAAAAGCTCCTGCATCCCTCCTGTGGATCACTGAGGGACACAGGAATTATGGGATAACCAGGCTGTGACTAGTAACAAGAGAAGAGTGATACCATGAGGAAAAGCTCCTGCATCCCTCCTGTGGATCACTGAGGGACACAGGAATTATGGGATAACCAGGCTGTGACTAGTAACAAGAGAAGAGTGATACCATGAGGAAAAGCTCTTGCATCCCCTCCTGTGGATCACTGAGGGACACAGGAATTATGGGATAACCAGGCTGTGACTAGTAACAAGAGAAGAGTGATACCATGAGGAAAAGCTCCTGCATCCCCTCCTGTGGATCACTGAGGGACAAGGAATTATGGGATAACCAGGCTGTGACTAGTAACAAGAGAAGAGTGATACCATGAGGAAAAGCTCCTGCATCCCCTCCTGTGGATCACTGAGGGACACTAGGAATTATGGGATAACCAGGCTGTGACTAGTAACAAGAGAAGAGTGATAACATGAGGAAAAGCTCTTGCATCCCCTCCTGTGGATCAGTGAGGGACACAGGAATTATGGGATAACCAGGCTGTGACTAGTAACAAGAGAAGAGTGATACCATGAGGAAAAGCTCTTGCATCCCCTCCTGTGGATCAGTGAGGGACACAGGAATTGTGGGATAACCAGGCTGTGACTAGTAACAAGAGAAGAGTGATAACATGAGGAAAAGCTCTTGCATCCCCTCCTGTGGATCAGTGAGGGACACAGGAATTATGGGATAACCAGGCTGTGACTAGTAACAAGAGAAGAGTGATACCATGAGGAAAAGCTCCTGCATCACCTCCTGTGGATCACTGAGGGATAGAGTTATGGGATAACCAGACTGTGACTAGTAACAAGAGAAGAGTGATAACATGAGGAAAAGCTCTTGCATCCCCTCCTGTGGATCAGTGAGGGACACAGGAATTATGGGATAACCAGGCTGCGACTAGTAACAAGAGAAGAGTGATACCATGAGGAAAAGCTCTGCATCCCCTCATGTGGATCACTGAGGGACATAGGAATTATGGGATAACCAGACTGTGACTAGTAACAAGAGAAGAGTGATAACATGAGGAAAAGCTCCTGCATCCCCTCCTGTGGATCACTGAGGGACAAGGAATTATGGGATAACCAGGCTGTGACTAGTAACAAGAGAAGAGTGATACCATGAGGAAAAGCTCCTGCATCCCCTCATGTGGATCACTGAGGGACATAGGAATTATGGGATAACCAGGCTGTGACTAGTAACAAGAGAAGAGTGATAACATGAGGAAAAGCTCCTGCATCCCCTCCTGTGGATCAGTGAGGGACATAGGAATTATGGGATAACCAGGCTGTGACTAGTAACAAGAGAAGAGTGATAACATGAGGAAAAGCTCCTGCATCCCCTCCTGTGGATCAGTGAGGGACATAGGAATTATGGGATAACCAGGCTGTGACTAGTAACAAGAGAAGAGTGATAACATGAGGAAAAGCTCCTGCATCCCCTCCTGTGGATCACTGAGGGACATAGGAATTATGGGATAACCAGACTGTGACTAGTAACAAGAGAAGAGTGATAACATGAGGAAAAGCTCCTGCATCCCCTCCTGTGGATCACTGAGGGACACAGGAATTATGGGATAACCAGGCTGTGACTAGTAACAAGAGAAGAGTGATAACATGAGGAAAAGCTCCTGCATCCCCTCATGTGGATCAGTGAGGGACATAGGAATTATGGGATAACCAGGCTGTGACTAGTAACAAGAGAAGAGTGATAACATGAGGAAAAGCTCCTGCATCCCCTCCTGTGGATGAGTGAGGGACATAGGAATTATGGGATAACCAGGCTGTGACTAGTAACAAGAGAAGAGTGATACCATGAGGAAAATCTCCTGCATCACCTCCTGTGGATCACTGAGGGACAGAGTTATGGGATAACCAGACTGTGACTAGTAACAAGAGAAGAGTGATAACATGAGGAAAAGCTCCTGCATCCCCTCCTGTGGATCAGTGAGGGACATAGGAATTATGGGATAACCAGGCTGTGACTAGTAACAAGAGAAGAGTGATAACATGAGGAAAAGCTCCTGCATCCCCTCTGCTGAGTAACCGAGGGCTGTAGAGTAAAGCTGGGCCTACACAGCAGATGGCTGTCGGCTGACTGATGCTGCTGCCACTTGTTCGGCTAGCCGCCAGCTGACAAGTCGGACAGTGGGTTTACCCCTGGAAGAACAGTGCAATCGGCAGTAGAGAACTGGACATGGTTGACATAACGCTCCTGACCATCAGTAGAGAACACAGCATGTGACTGAATGCTGGATCAGACTACACAGATCTGCCGTAGTCTGTTACCATGGAGACATATAGGTCTGTAATGGAAGCGATTTGCTCTGCTACCACGGATGAGATTTTTCAGCGGTGAGTGGCGCCTCATCCAGCTCCAGATCTGTGGAGTTACCCATTAACCCTTCCTGACCTGGCAGACTGCACAAATCAGCTCCTTACCCATTCAATAAACCAGGGCAGGTTGTCCCTGACGAGTGCCAGCTGCGAGGAGCATTTCTGCGTCACCACTATGATGCCGTCCCGGCTCTTCTCCCAGCCCAGCTCCAGCACTGGTCCCAGCACCTCCACCGCCTGAGAGTAGTACGCCGGCACATTGTGCAGCAGCCAGCTGTAAGGAGGCAGGCGGTTACTGGACAGGGCAGAGACGTCACTGCTCGCACTGCTGGAGGGAGGACCCACCTGTGACAATGCACCGCACAGAACGAGGCGCAGCTCCACGCCTGCTGGGAGAGCGTCAGGAGACCCGTCTGCTGCAGCACGCCCGCCGTGGTGGAGGCTGAAAGGGAAGAGAATGAGCATAGCACCACAGCCAGACCGGGATATATGTGATGCCACAGCTGCAGTGTCGTTACAGTATCATCTGCACCACGAGAATTTACAGGACGGACCGGTTCAAGCAAAATCCCAACATCATCAACTGAGGCTCAACCCCGGTCTCTGCCTGAAGAACATCACTGACCTGGGAACGAGCCGTGCGCCCGAATGTCGTGGACCACAAACCCGGATGTGAACACGAGCGCTACCAGGAGGATCCGCAGCCAGGGGACGCCGCGTCCCTTCATCATCCTCAGGAGAGACTGCAAAAGCACAAGCATCAGAACGCTAACAGGATGCAGAACAGTGAGTGCAGCTCTGGAGTATAATACAGGATGTAACTCAGGATCAGTAATGTATGTACACAGTGACTGCACCAGCAGAATAGTGAGTGCAGCTCTGGAGTATAATACAGGATATAACTCAGGATCAGTAATGTAATGTATGTACACAGTGACTGCACCAGCAGAATAGTGAGTGCAGCTCTGGAGTATAATACTGGATGTAACTCAGGATCAGTAATGTAATGTATGTACACAGTGACTGCACCAGCAGAATAGTGAGTGCAGCTCTGGAGTATAATACAGGATGTAACTCAGGATCAGTAATGTAATGTATGTACACAGTGACTGCACCAGCAGAATAGTGAGTGCAGCTCTGGAGTATAATACAGGATGTAACTCAGGATCAGTAATGTAAATGTACACAGTGACTGCACCAGCAGAATAGTGAGTGCAGCTCTGGAGTATAATACAGGATATAACTCAGGATCAGTAATGTAATGTATGTACACAGTGACTGCACCAGCAGAATAGTGAGTGCAGCTCTGGGTATAATACAGGATGTAACTCAGGATCAGTAATGTAATGTATGTACACAGTGACTGCACCAGCAGAATAGTGAGTGCAGCTCTGGAGTATAATACAGGATGTAACTCAGGATCAGTAATGTAATGTACACAGTGACTGCACCAGCAGAATAGTGAGTGCAGCTCTGGAGTATAATACAGGATGTAACTCAGGATCAGTAATGTAAGTATGTACACAGTGACTGCACCAGCAGAATAGTGAGTGCAGCTCTGGAGTATAATACAGGATGTAACTCAGGATCAGTAATGTAATGTACACAGTGACTCACCAGCAGAATAGTGAGTGCAGCTCTGGAGTATAATACAGGATGTAACTCAGGATCAGTAATGTATGTACACAGTGACTGCACCAGCAGAATAGTGAGTGCAGCTCTGGGGTATAATACAGGATGTAACTCAGGATCAGTAATGTAAATGTACACAGTGACTGCACCAGCAGAATAGTGAGTGCAGCTCTGGGGTATAATACAGGATGTAACTCAGGATCAGTAATGTAATGTATGTACACAGTGACTCCACCAGCAGAATAGTGAGTGCAGCTCTGGGTATAATACAGGATGTAACTCAGGATCAGTAATGTATGTACACAGTGACTGCACCAGCAGAATAGTGAGTGCAGCTCTGGGTATAATACAGGATGTAACTCAGGATCAGTAATGTAATGTACACAGTGACTGCACCAGCAGAATAGTGAGTGCAGCTCTAGAGTGTAATACAGGATGTAACTCAGGATCAGTAATGTAATGTATGTACACAGTGACTGCACCAGCAGAATAGTGAGTGCAGCTCTGGAGTATAATACAGGATGTAACTCAGGATCAGTAATGTAATGTATGTACACAGTGACTGCACCAGCAGAATAGTGAGTGCAGCTCTGGAGTATAATACAGGATGTAACTCAGGATCAGTAATGTAATGTATGTACACAGTGACTGCACCAGCAGAATAGTGAGTGCAGCTCTGGAGTATAATACAGGATGTAACTCAGGATCAGTAATGTAAATGTACACAGTGACTGCACCAGCAGAATAGTGAGTGCAGCTCTGGGTATAATACAGGATGTAACTCAGGATCAGTAATGTAATGTATGTACACAGTGACTCCACCAGCAGAATAGTGAGTGCAGCTCTGGGGTATAATACAGGATGTAACTCAGGATCAGTAATGTATGTACACAGTGACTGCACCAGCAGAATAGTGAGTGCAGCTCTGGGTATAATACAGGATGTAACTCAGGATCATGTAATGTATGTACACAGTGATGCACCAGCAGAATAGTGAGTGCAGCTCTAGAGTGTAATACAGGATGTAACTCAGGATCAGTAATGTAATGTATGTACACAGTGACTGCACCAGCAGAATAGTGAGTGCAGCTCTGGAGTATAATACAGGATGTAACTCCGGATCAGTAATGTAATGTATGTACACAGTGACTGCACCAGCAGAATAGTGAGTGCAGCTCTGGGGTATAATACAGGATGTAACTCAGGATCAGTAATGTAATGTATGTACACAGTGACTACACCAGCAGAATAGTGAGTGCAGCTCTGGGGTATAATACAGGATGTAACTCAGGATCAGTAATGTAATGTATGTACACAGTGACTAAACCAGCAGAATAGTGAGTGCAGCTCTGGGGTATAATACAGGATGTAACTCAGGATCAGTAATGTAATGTATGTACACAGTGACTACACCAGCAGAATAGTGAGTGCAGCTCTGGGTATAATACAGGATGTAACTCAGGATCATAATGTAATGTATGTACACAGTGACTGCACCAGCAGAATAGTGAGTGCAGCTCTGGAGTATAATACAGGATGTAACTCAGGATCAGTAATGTAATGTATGTACACAGTGATTGCACCAGTAGAATAGTGAGTGCAGCTCTGGAGTATAATACAGGATGTAACTCAGGATCAGTAATGTAATGTATGAATACAGTGACTGCAGTGCAGCAGAATAGTGAGTGCAGCTCTGGGGTATAATACAGGATGTAACTCAGGATCAGTAATGTATGTACACAGTGACTGCACCAGCAGAATAGTGAGTGCAGCTCTAGAGTATAATACAGGAGGTAACTCAGGATCAGTAATGTAATATATGTACATAGTGACTGCACCAGTAGAATAGTGAGTGCAGCTCTGGGGTATAATACAGGAGGTAACTCAGGATCAGTAATGTAATGTATGTACACAGTGACTGCACCAGTAGAATAGTGAGTGCAGCTCTGGGGTATAATACAGGATGTAACTCAGGATCAGTAATGTAATATATGTACATAGTGACTGCACCAGTAGAATAGTGAGTGCAGCTCTGGGGTATAATACAGGATGTAACTCAGGATCAGTAATGTAATATATGTACATAGTGACTGCACCAGCAGAATAGTGAGTGCAGCTCTGGGGTATAATACAGGATGTAACTCAGGATCAGTAATGTATGCACACAGTGACCCTCACCTGACACGCAGAATCGCACAGTTCCAGCTCCTTTGAATTTGGTGATTTTTTGGAAAATTCTTCATTGGTCACACAGAATGACTGCACCGTCTCCATCACAGACTTCCTCATCTGTAATGTTGGGACAGAGGTGAGAGGAGCAGGGGATCCGCACAGTACATTAGTAACCAGTGATGAGCGCAGGTGCTCGTTAGTTGTAGATGCACAGAGTATCGCCCGAGTGACATGTACGAGGCCCTGCTGCCATATGTTTGGCGGATGATAGACGGGGGGGACTGCACATGTTTGTCAGGCAATCCCCGCATGATTTGTGGCTATCAGCCCTGAAATATGCGGCTGCGGGGTCTCGCACATGGGACTCGGGCCCCCGCGATACTCAGTGCATCTACGAGTAGCGAGCACCTGCCCTCATCACTATTAGTAAGATGTATTTTGAGGCTGAACCTCCCTCCTGCCCACGTCCTGCTCGAGCAGCCGGATTTACTACAAGGAGTGTAACCCCCCGGGGACAAGGGCTCCCACCTATCTGCGGTGTCATAGGGCGCGTGTGCAGGTCACTTAATATTAGCACCAAACCACCGGGCAGCACAGCACACCTCCTGTGCGGCAGCAAACACGAATATAAAACATAAAACACACCTGGAAAGAGCCGAGATACAACGCAGCTCCACATACCACCCCAAATATACACCCCAAGTGTGCCCCCCACAATGCCATGCTGCACTCAGGTGTACCTGTCCTACAATGACGCCTGCCCACATGGAGCCGCCAGTGCCATGGACCGATACTCATACTGGAGACCCCTTTAATAGGCTTAAAAAAGCCCATCAAGTCACATGCCAATACTATACGTCTCCGGCACACAAGGGGTTAACTCACCGGTTTAGACGTTGTGTCCCAGGATTTGACCAGATGCTGGAGGAGCAAACTGAAAAATAAGATGGCAGGAACCACTATCAGACAATCCAAAAACAAGGAGCAAGAGGAAGGAGGAAGAGGGGCACGAGGAAGGAGGGGCACGAGGAAGGAGGAGTAAGAGCACGAGGAAGGAGGAGTAAGAGCACGAGGAAGGAGAAGTAAGAGCACGAGGAAGGAGAAGTAAGAGCACGAGGAAGAAGGATTAAGAGCACGAGGAAGAAGGAGTAAGAGCACGAGGAAGGAGGAGTAAGAGCACGAGGAAGGAGGAGTAAGAGCACGAGGAAGGAGGAGTAAGAGGAGGAGCACGAGGAATGCAGGAAGGCGCAAGAGGAAGGAGGAGGAAGAGCACGAGGAAGGAGGAGGAAGAGCACGAGGAAGGAGGAGTAGGGAAAAGCACGAGGAAGGAGGAGTAGGAAGAGCACGAGGAAGGAGGAGTAAGAGCACGAGGAAGGAGAAGTAAGAGCACGAGGAAAGAGGAGTAAGAGCACGAGGAAGAAGGAGTAAGAGCACGAGGAAGAGGATAAGAGCACGAGGAAGGAGGAGTAAGAGCACGAGGAAGGAGGAGTAAGAGGAGGAGCACGAGGAATGCAGGAAGGCGCAAGAGGAAGGAGGAGGAAGAGCACGAGGAAGGAGGAGTAGGAAGAGCACGAGGAAGGAGGAGGAAGAGCATGAGGAAGGAGGAAGAGCACGAGGAAGAGAACGAGGAAGGAGGAGGAAGAGCACGAGGAAGGAGGAAGAGAAGGAGGAAGAGCAAGAGGAAGGAGGAGGAAGAGCACGAGGAAGGCAGGAGGAAGAGCACGAGGAAGGCAGGAGGAAGAGGAAGGAAGGAGGAGGAGCAAGAGGAAGGCAGGAGGAGGAGCAAGAGGAAGGCAGGAGGAGGAGCAAGAGGAAGGCAGGAGGAGAGGAGCACGAGGTAGGCAGGCAGGAAGGAGCAAGAGGAAGGAAGGAAGTCGCAAGAGGAAGGAAGTCGCAAGAGGAAGGAAGGAAGGCGCTAAAGGAAGGAAGGAGCAAGAGGAAGGAAGGAGGAAGGAGAAGCAAGAGGAAGGAGGAGGAGCAGGAGCAAAAGAATAGAGGAGGAGGAGCTCGACTCCTTGCTGTACCCCATGTTTTGCAGACAGGCAGCAAAAATCTGCTCTCATCCTGAGCCTCCAGCTGCAGGAACAGAATGATGATCATATCTAGAATGGACAGATCTCTATACAATGCCTTGCAAAATGTCTTCATACCCAGTGAAGTTTTCCACACTTTATCACATTACAACCGCAAACTTAAATGTACTTAAATTGGGATTTTACCTGATGGCAACATAAAGTAACAAGTATTTGTAACGTGTCAAGGAAATAATACAGGGTTTCTAATTATAAAAATAGAAATCTGAATATTGTGACGTACATTAGTATTCAGCCCCTTGTAGACTGATGCCTCCCCCCAAAAAAAGCACCACACTGTTGACTCATGTGCAGTCTTGTGATCTATTAGGATACCTAAGTCTTTTTCAGTTGTGCTGTTGCTTAGTTCTTTTCCTTCCATTCTGTAGATGTAATTTTCGTTTTTCTTGCCCATATGTAGTACTTTGCATTTCTCCCTGGTAAATTCCATTCTATTAGTCGCTGCTCATTGTTCAAGCTTATCGAGATCCTTCTGAGTTCTTTCTCTGTCTTCTCTAGTGTTAGCTATCCCTCCTAGCTTTACATCGTCTGCAAATTTGATTAGTTTACCTTCAGTTATCTAGATCATTCATAAAAATGTTGAACAACACTGGGGCCAGGACAGAGCCTTGTGGTCCCCACTTGTAACACTGGGGCCAGGACAGAACCTTGTGGTCCCCACTTGTAACACTGGGGCCAGGACAGAGCCTTGTGGTACCCCACTTGTAACACTGAGGCCAGGACAGAACCTTGTGGTACCCCACTTGTAACACTGGGGCCAGGGCAGAGCCTTGTGGTCCCCACTTGTGACACTGGGGCCAGGACAGAGCCTTGTGGTCCCCACTTGTAACACTGGGGCCAGGACAGAGCCTTGTGGTCCCCACTTGTAACACTGAGGCCAGGACAGAGCCTTGTGGTCCCCACTTGTAACACTGAGGCCAGGACAGAGCCTTGTGGTCCTCACTTGTAACACTGGGGCCAGGATGGAGCCTTGTGGTCCCCACTTGTAACACTGGGCAAGGACAGAGCCTTGAGGTTTTCACTTGTGACACTGGAGCCAGGACAGAGCCTTGTGGTCCCCACTTGTAACACTAGGCTCAGGACAGAGTTTTGTGGTACCCCACTTGTAACACTGGGGCCAGGACAGAGCCTTGTGGTCTCCACTTGTAACACTGGGGCCAGGACAGAGCCTTGTGGTACCCCACTTGTAACACTGGGGCCAGGACAGAGCCTTGTGGTCTCCACTTGTAACACTGGGGCCAGGACAGAGCCTTGTGGTACCCCACTTGTAACACTGGGGCCAGGACAGAGCCTTGCGGTACCCCACTTATACCACTGGGGCCAGGACAGAGCCTTGCGGTACCCCACTTATACCACTGGGGCCAGGACAGAGCCTTGCGGTACCCCACTTGTACCACTGAGGCCAGGACAGAGCCTTGCGGTACTCTACTTGAAACCCTCTTCCAATTGGATGTGCAACCATTTATTACAGCTCTGAGTATGATCACTGAGCCAGTCATGAACCGATCTAACCGTAGCCTTGTCAATCCCATAGTTGGTCATTTTTTCAATAAGGATAGTATGAGATACTTTATTAAATGCTTCACTCAAGTTGAAATATACTATAACTACCGCATTTTCCTGATCCACCCAGTCAGTGATTCCATCATAGAAGGAAATTAGATTAGTCTGACATGACTTGTTTGCTACAAACCCATGCTGGCTCTGATTCATTACTGTATTCTTATCCAAGTCCTTATATACATGCTGCTTAATAATTTGTTCACAGATCTTTCCTGGTATAGAAGTAAGGCTTACTGGTCTGTAATTTCCTGGCTCTGTCTTCTTCCCTTTTTTGAAGATAGGCAAAT
This sequence comes from Oophaga sylvatica, assembly GCA_033576555.1. Taxonomy (NCBI): domain Eukaryota; kingdom Metazoa; phylum Chordata; class Amphibia; order Anura; family Dendrobatidae; genus Oophaga; species Oophaga sylvatica. The sequence goes on along the minus strand of JARQOD010003374.1, from coordinate 41,606 downwards.
GTCCCTTTCTCCAATCTTCTGGGACTTCTCATGTTCTCCAGGATTTTTCAAAGATTCTGGCTAGTGGTTCTGTAATTTCCTCTAACTCTTTCAGTACCCTAGGATGTAATTCATCTGGACCAGGAGATGTAAATTCATGTAAATTAGCTAAGTGATTCCTCACCATCTCTGTTTATGGATAGTGTGGATTCTTTTATTCCTTCGATGGCCCCGTGAAGATCACTTGATGTTACAACTGCTTTCTTCAAGAACATAGATAACAAAATCTTCCATCCTTCTTGGACATTTCTGTCCTTTAGAACATCCGGCCATTGGACCTTTCCTACCCTCTTTGTAAGTCCATTAAAATATGTCTTTCTGAAGTCCAACCTTAAAATCTGAATCATCGCTGGCCTTCTCCTTGTAATCCAAAATTCGAGGCTAGCATGATGGCTGCCTCCTAAATTCTCAGCCACCTTTACTTCCTCAACCATTTACTCCCTGTTGGTTTGAAGTAGATCCAAGGTTGTAGATCCTCTTGTAGAGCCTTTTTATAGTATGGCTCAACTGCAAACCTCCCAAGACATGGCCGTCCACCTGACCTGACATCCCAAGCAAGGAGAGCACCAATTAGAGAAGCAGCCAAGAGATCCATGGTCACTGAGGAGCTGCAGAGATCCACAAACAACTTAAGAGGGGAGATTCCGTCCACAGGGCAACTATTAAGTAATGATCTTTATGGAAGAGCAGCAGATGAAACCAAAGGAAAACACTGTGTGTGGCTGTCATAGAAAATATTAAAAATCCTTGAGGTCCATTTGTCCTGAGGAGTTAGGACCTAGCACTCAAACCTGTCATTATGTAAAATGGCAGTGACAGAGATGTGAAGCCGATTAAAATGCGAGGAGTCCTCTTTACGTCCAGGTGACGTAAGAGGATGTGTATTGTCCATAGAAAGAGAGACAGGAAAAGGTTATTAGGATCTGAGTGGGTCAAAAGAAGATCTCGCACCCTTTACAAACAGCCATGGTCACTGCAGTTACAATAAATCAGCAGTCAGTATGTCTCCGGGAGAAAATATAGAATATTGGAATTTCTATCCATCAGATATTAATGAGAAGTACATTTTCAGCACCGGGATAACTAGGCAAAAATACACATTTTCTCTTAATTATAAACCCCAAAGGGCCCCAAACCCATAGAGGCCATATAACCACTCGCAGCTAGGACACAATTGGTCTCTAAGCGTAGCTAAAATCCCGATACAAAAGATGGCATCAGTCTTGACCTTCTGTGATCGCCACTAAGAGGAGTTACTACATAAATAGCGATTTCCTAAAATTATGAAGGGCCCTTGTGAGGTCATCACAGAGGGGTGTGTGGTGGGACTCAGGGTCTGATAAAAGATCAATCCCAGTTATCAGTGTTCGTACAGAGTTACATATCCCGTGTATGTAGGGACCCTGTTATTGACGGCCCCCAGTGAAGCGCTCTCCTTCGGCTAGACTGAATCGTCTCTGTGATCGGTGTAGTAAGTTCTTCTGTTGATCCCTTTTACTTTATGTAACTGTTTATCCTGTATTGTTTTGTCCCCTTTGTAAAACCTTTTGTATATTTTCCATAAACACTGCCTCCCTTTGGATTAAATATAAAATATTATAGTTCTGTGCCTTCCGTTCTGTAAACTACGCCACAAAGCCATTAGCTACCGTACGGTGTCCATTCGACCGAGAGAGTGGGGGCGGTGAGTAGCTTGGGATTATCAGAGAGCTAGCTGTGACCGTATCAGGGTGTGTACACATTCCATGTGCTGGAATCCGGAGGTGTATATGCCATACGCTCATCGTCAATTTTGTGATAGCCAGCCTAGTGGTGCGGACAGGCTGCGGCCTTCTCCGTTGATCATCGGCCAATCACGGCAGCAGAGAGCGGTTCGCTTCAAAGATCACAGCGGGTGGTACTCGTGACCTTCCCGGCATGTGATATCAGGGATTTGTGGGATTAAGAAAGTCCTGACAAATCAATATCTCTGACAGTGTCAGAAAAATAACACTGCACATCACCCTGAAACCACCATCCCCACCGTCACACATGGTGGTGGAAGCTTCTTGCTGTAGGGTGACTTTTCTTCAGCAGGGGCAGGGAAGCTGGTCAGAGTTGGTGGGAAGATGGATGCAGCTAAATACAGGCAATCATGGAGGAAAGTCTAAGTTACTTACCGTTAACGGTATTTTTCGAAGTCCATGACAGCACTACAGAGAGGGGATCCGCCCCTTAGGAACAGGAAACCTACAGATATAAAAGGGCGGCACCTCTCCCACGCATCAGTTGGATTACAGAGCATAAGAGGACTACCAAGGTTAAATGGTATACAGCAAAAAATTTTATGCATCACACAGTAACATTAATCAATTGTTTATTACATGTGGACTACATAAGCGGAAGAAGTGCACATAGAACCCGGGTGGGAATGTAAGGGTGCTGTCATGGACTTCGAAAAATACCGTTAACGGTAAGTAACTTAGACTTTATTCGAACGTCCATGACAGCACTACAGAGAGAATTACAGAGAGTAATAACTACTTAGGGAGGGACTACAGCCTGCAGCACCCTTAGTCCGAAAGAAAGGTCTGAGGAAGCACCCAAATCTAATCTATAATGAGTGTAAAACGTGTGTGGAGAAGACCACGTAGCTGCCTTACATATCTGGTCAATGGAGACTTCAGCCCTCTCTGCCCATGAAGTCGCCACAGCTCGGGTGGAATGCGCCCTTAGCCTCTCAGGTGCCGGCTTGCCCCTCGAGGTGTATGCCAGAGAAATTGCTTCCCTAATCCATCTGGCCAATGAGCTCTTCGTTAATCTACGGCCTTTGTTAATTCCTTGAAAAGAGACAAACAATGCATTGTCCCTTTTCCAGGGATCAGTGACTGCCAAATATTGCAGTAGACATCTTCTAACATCTAAAGTATGGAGTTTTATCTCTTTTTGATTAGATGGATTAGGGATGAACGAAGGAAGAACAATTTCCTGTGTTCTGTGGAAAGCGGAAGACACCTTAGGTAGGTATGCCGGATCAGGTCTAAGTATTATTCTGTCATTCAGGACCCGAGTGTAAGGAGACAGTCTAGATAGTGCCTGGATGTCACTTACCCTCCTAGCGGAGGTTAATGCTACCAGGAAAGCGGTTTTAAGGGAAAGAATTTTTATTGATGCTGCTGATATAGGTTCAAAAGGGGCTCTGTTAAAGCAGTGAGAACAAGGTTCAAGTCCCATGGCATGATTCTCACCTTCACTATGGGTCTCGACCTACCCGCAGCTTTAATGAATCTACTGACCCAGTAATTATTTGCGATGTTGCAACTGAAGAGTGCCCCCAAAGCTGAAACTTGCACCTTAAGGGTGCTTGTGGAGAGACCTAAGTCCAGACCCTTTTGTAGGAATTCTAGAATCTGGGTTATCGGTGTTGGGTCCCCCGCTACCACCCCCGAGCTCTGGAGAAATTTCTTCCAAGTCCTAGCGTAGATTCTAGTTGTAACCTCCTTCCTGCTTTTAAGGAGAGTATTAATTACATTAGCAGAAAACCCCTTATCTCTCAGCAGCGACCGTTCAAAATCCACGCCGTCAGGTGGAGGCCCGCTACTCGAGGATGGTAGACTGGACCCTGGGAGAGCAGATCGGGAATATCCGGCAGGACCCACGGGTCGGCTATCGACATGTTTCTGAGACATGAAAACCATGCCCTCCTGGGCCAAAAAGGAGCGACTACTATTATCCTTGCCCTGTCCTTCCTGACCTTCCTCAATACTAGGGGGAGTAAGGACAGGGGAGGGAAGGCGTAGGCTAGATTGAAATCCCACTGTAATAGAAGAGCGTCCACTGCCAGAGGGCGTTCTTTGGGATTCAGAGAGCAGAACTGTCTCACTTTCCTGTTGCTTTTGGTAGCAAAGAGATCTACCTCCGGTTGACCCCATTTCCGCACAATTAGGTTGAAGATGGAAGTCTTTAATGACCACTCTCCTTGACTCAGGAGATTGCGGCTTAAGAAGTCCGCCTTGGTATTTTCTTCTCCCCTTATATGTAGAGCCGTTAGAGAAAGAAAGTGTCGTTCTGCTATCTGGAGTAGGCGCCTTGCCACTTCCATGAGAGGACCGGAACGAGTACCACCCTGGTGGTTGATGTAAGCGACTGTGACACGATTGTCGGAGAGCACTCGAACGTGGTGACCCTGTAGATAGAGAAGGAGCTTTTTAATTGCTAGCTCTACCGCCGCTAACTCCTTCATATTAGAAGACATTTGAATTTGATCCTGCTCCCATAAGCCCTGAACCATAACGTCCCCCATATGAGCCCCCCACCCAGAGGGGCTAGCATCTGTTGTGACTATTCGGGATATCTCATATTCCCAGGGAACCCCCTTAGACAGGTTCGTCTCATCCTTCACCAATCCAGGGATCTTATAGCAGCCTGGGACAAGGATAGCTGGCCTTCCAGGTAACCACCTAGCAAATTTTGATACAGCAAGACCTCAGCTTGCAGCGTCCTTGTGTGAAATTGAGCCCACCGAACCGCGGGAATGCAGGACGAGAGGGAGCCCAAAAGAGACATGGCCTTCCTAAGCGACATGGAGGGGTTATTGGAAGCGTTTAGGACTTGGTACCGTAAGCGAACCAACTTATCTGACGGCAAACTACAGATCTGGTTCCGCGAATCCAGAATTAGCCCTAGAAACTGCTGGACCCTCATCGGATTCAAACGAGACTTTTTGGTATTTATTAGCCATCCCAGCCGCTCTAAGGTAGACATTGCTCTTTGCAGTTGCTCTAGGCAATGCTCTGCCATCTCCCCAATGATAAGAAAGTCGTCGAGGTAGGGGACTATAAGCATGTTGGATTCACGTAAGTGGGCCATGACCTCCGACATAACCTTAGTGAACACTCGTGGGGCAACCGCCAAGCCAAAAGGAAGGGCGCTAAATTGAAAATGTCGCAGCGATTCCCCCATCTGGATTGCTACTCTGAGGAAACGCTGATGCTCCATATGGATCGGTATGTGGTAATAAGCGTCTTTCAGATTTAACACCACCATAAAGCAATTTTCAAACAGAAGCTTTATTGCTGAGCTGACCGTTTCCATTTTAAATGGGTGAATAATCAGGAACTTATTGAGGGCTTTCAAATTAATAATTGTTCTAAAAGACCCGTCCGGTTTACGGATCAAAAACAGAGGGGAGTAAAACCCCTTACCCTGCTCTGCTTCTGGCACCTCCACTAAGACATTCTTAGCGCAAAGCTCCTGAACCTCCAACTCTAGAGCGGCCTGCTCCGATGGGGATGATCTGAGTGGGGTAATTTTAAAGTTATCCCAAGGTACCGAGGAGAATTCTAACCGCAGTCCTGTAGCTATGATGTTAAGGATCCAGCTACTGCTTGAGATTTCCGACCAGGCCGGGTAGAAGGCCCTCAATCTGCCTCCTACCGGCATTGCTAGTCATTGCGAGGGTTTTTTTTGTTTCCTTAGGTGGACCCCTAAACATAAACCCTGTACCTCTTCGCCTCTTTTCATCCCATTTGGCTCGTTCCCTGGACGACCTTCTGCGGCTGAACCTCCTTCTGCTGAAAGGTCTTTTATAGAAAGGGGTTGATAGACTGGGAAACTTTTTCTTGTCGTCCCCTGCCTTTTCTAAAAGTTCGTCCAGGACCGGGCCAAAAAGATATTCGCCGTCACACGGAATGGAGCAGAGGCGAGATCTGGCTTGAATATCGCCCGGCCAACATTTCAGCCATAATGCCCTTCGTGCTGCATTAGACAGCCCTGCCGCTCTGGCAGCCATTCTTACTGAGTCCGCTGAGGAATCAGCCAGGAAAGCCGCCGTGTTCTGAATTATCGGCAAGGTCTTCCGATGGGCCTTATCCCATCTACCTGTCAAGGGATCTTCAAAGGGATATCTCCGCTTAAACGCTTGGGGTAAGGAGCCTCTTTTTTCAGGCTTCTTCCACTCTCTGTCTATAAGGCCTTGGATGCTACTGTTTAGTGGAAAGGATCTCCGTTTTTTTGGATCTAGACCACCGAACATCACATCCCATTTGGCTTGTCATGGGCGGCAGGTGAATCTGAATCAGATAAAACTGGTACAGTTCTACGCCTGGAAGATTCTCTGTGTCTTGAGGACGCTTTCATCTCTGCTCTTATTATCTCCTTCAGGCTTTCGGTGAAATCTGGAGTCTCCTCCGCTATCTAAAAAGGGAAGGGGCATAGGGGGGGGGGTTACTATCTCATCCCAGGCCCCTGCCCTTCCCCCTCAAATGCCCTACCGTCCGTTGCATGCACGGCTGGCACAACCTTTTAGGGCAAGCGTCAGGCAGAGGGCAAGCACAAAAGGCACATTCCCTGTGCTTGCTTTTCACCGAACACTTCTTCCCCTAGAAACAGACACAGAATGGGGGAAAAACTGCATTACTTATAAGTCTGACGATCTCTTACCCAGATTATACAGCAGTAGGTACCGGATCACGGGGAGGGGCCTTTTTCCCAGCTGCGGAACTTCTGAAGCTGGTGCTCCTGGCCATTGAAGAGGAGCGCTCTGCTGCTGCTGCTGGCTCTCCTGTTGCACCGAGGGAGCTTCTGCAGTGTCCATCGCGAAAATGGGGCAGAAGCGCTTTACCTCTTTCCTAGGCTCCTTATATCCTCCCCCGGATATCCGGGTCAGCAGGTCTGGCCAGGGGTCCACCCCCTCCTACTCCCCGCCCCACGGCCCCCCTGCACCTCCCCGCCGTCCCCACAGCAGGCGCCGTCTGATGATGCAGCCGCCAAAAATTTCAAAAACGCCGGCCGGCGTCTCACTTCCGGTTCCGGCGGTGGAGACTCCCCCCTTTCCCCGCGCTCCTACAGACCCAGCCGTACCGATGGAGGCAAGTATAGTCTCCCGCCGCATCGCCCCTCTAGCCGGGACACTAGCGGAGATCTCAACCAAACCCAGCCGCGCTGCTGCAGAAGCGGCGCGCGACTAAACTTTCAAAAACCCCGCCGCGCCGTCCTAGTAGTGACGCGCGACGGGAAATTCAAAACCGCCCGCCGCGCCGTCCATAGCAGTGACGCGGCGGGAAACTCAAATTTCAAAAAAATAAATTTTTTTTTTTTTTTAAAAACCACGGCTGCACCACCTTAAGAGGCCCCCACCATGACAGGACCACAGGAGAAGACAGGGAGAAGGCACCGGGACCAGGGAGAGGGGGGAATACTTACCTACCGGCGCTGGCTGGGAGACAGGGATCCTCTGGATACTGCTCCACCTGCTCCGCACACTGTCGTGGAATCCTACCCGGACCCACCGTGGCGCTTCCAGGGGCTCCGCACCGGCCGAAGTAGGAAATGCCCCCCGCTACCTGGGTCGACCGGCCGGCCTGGGTCTCCTGAAGATCTTCATCTGTAGGAAACCCGTCCTTTAGAAACAGGAAACCAACTGATGCGTGGGAGAGGTGCCGCCCTTTTATATCTGTAGGTTTCCTGTTCCTAAGGGGCGGATCCCCTCTCTCTGTAGTGCTGTCATGGACGTTCGAATAAAATCTGTTAGAGGCTGCAAAAAGGATGGAGACCGGGGAGTAGGTTCACCTTCCAGCAGGACAACGACCCTCAGCATCCTGCCAGACCTACAATGGAGGGTTAGAGCAGAGCATATTCCTGTGTGTGAACGGTCAGTCACCGTCCAGATCCAAATCCCAGAGAATCTGTAACAAGACGCGGAAATCACTGATCACAGACGTCTCCATCCAATGTCACTGAGCGAGAGGGCAAAATGTCACCTCTAGACGAGCAAAGCTGGAGAGACACACCCCAAAGACTGCAGAGAAAAGTGGAGACAGACCCCAAAAGACTGCAGAGAAAGGTGGAGAGACAGACCCCAAAAACTGCAGAGAAAGTACAGAGACAGACCCCAAAAGACTGCAGAGAAAAGTGGAGAGACAGACCCCAAAAGACTGCAGAGAAAAGTGGAGAGACAGACCCCAAAGACTGCAGAGAAAAGTGAGACAGACCCCAATAGACTGCAGAGAAAAGTGGAGAGACAGACCCCAAAGACTGCTGAGAAAGTGGGAGAGACAGACCCCAAAGACTGCAGAGAAAAGTGGAGAGACAGACCCCAAAGACTGCAGAGAAAGGTGGAGAGACAGACCCCAAAAGACTGCAGAGAAAAGTGGAGAGACAGACCCCAAAAGACTGCAGAGAAAGGTGGAGAGACAGACCCCAATAGACTGCAGAGAAAGTGGAGAGACAGACCCCAAAAGACTGCGAGAAAGGTGGGAGAGACAGACCCCAAAGACTGCAGAGAAAAGTGGAGAGACAGACCCCAAAAGACTGCAGAGAAAGGTGGAGAGACAGACCCCAAAAGACTGCAGAGAAAGTGGAGAGACAGACCCCAAAAGACTGCAGAGAAAGGTGGGAGAGACAGACCCCAAAGACTGCAGAGAAAAGTGGAGAGACAGACCCCAAAGACTGCAGAGAAAGTGGAGAGACAGACCCCAAAGACTGCAGAGAAAAGTGGAGAGACAGACCCCAAAAGACTGCAGAGAAAGTGGAGAGACAGACCCCAAAAGACTGCAGAGAAAAGTGGAGAGACAGACCCCAAAAGACTGCAGAGAAAAGTGGAGAGACAGACCCCAAAGACTGCAGAGAAAAGTGGAGAGACAGACCCCAAAACTGCAGAGAAAAGTGGAGAGACAGACCCCAAAGACTGCAGAGAAAAGTGGAGAGACAGACCCCAAAAGACTGCAGAGAAAGCGAGAGACAGACCCCAATAGACTGCAGAGAAAAGTGGAGAGACAGACCCCAAAAGACTGCAGAGAAAGTGGAGAGACAGACCCCAATAGACTGCAGAGAAAAGTGGAGAGACAGACCCCAAAGACTGCAGAGAAAAGTGGAGAGACAGACCCCAATAGACTGCAGAGAAAGTGGAGAGACAGACCCCAAAGACTGCAGAGAAAAGTGGAGAGACAGACCCCAAAAGACTGCAGAGAAAAGTGGAGAGACAGACCCCAAAAAACTGCAGAGAAAAGTGGAGAGACAGACCCCAAAACACTGCAGAGAAAAGTGGAGAGACAGACCCCAAAAACTGCAGAGAAAAGTGGAGAGACAGACCCCAAAAGACTGCAGAGAAAGGTGGGAGAGACAGACCCCAAAGACTGCAGAGAAAAGTGGAGAGACAGACCCCAATAGACTGCAGAGAAAAGTGGAGACAGACCCCAAAAACTGCAGAGAAAAGTGGAGAGACAGACCCCAAAAGACGCAGAGAAAGGTGGAAGAGACAGACCCCAAAAACTGCAGAGAAAAGTGGAGAGACAGACCCCAATAGACTGCAGAGAAAAGTGGAGAGACAGACCCCAAAACTGCAGAGAAAAGTGGAGAGACAGACCCCAAAGACTGCAGAGAAAGGTGAGAGACAGACCCCAAAAACTGCAGAGAAAGTGGAGACAGACCCCAAATAGACTGCAGAGAAAAGTGGAGAGACAGACCCCAAAAACTGCAGAGAAAAGTGGAGAGACAGACCCAAAGACTGCAGAGAAAGGTGAGAGGACAACCCCAAAGACTGCAGAGAAAAGTGGAGAGACAGACCCCAATAGACTGCAGAGAAAAGTGGAGAGACAGACCCCAAAAACTGCAGAGAAAAGTGGAGAGACAGACCCCAAAAGACTGCAGAGAAAGGTGAGAGACAGACCCCAAAACTGCAGAGAAAAGTGGAGAGACAGACCCCAAAGACTGCAGAGAAAGGGGAGAGACAGACCCCAAAAGACTGCAGAGAAAGGTGGACAGACCCCAAAAGTCTGCAGAGAAAGGTGGAGAGACAGACCCCAAAAGACTGCTGAGAAAGTTGGAGAGACAGACCCCAAAAACTGCATAGAAAAGTGGAGAGACAGACCCCAAAAGACTGCAGAGAAAGGTGGAGAGACAGACCCCAAAAGACTGCAGAGAAAGGTGGAGAGACAGACCCCAAAAGACTGCTGAGAAAGTTGGAGAGACAGACCCCAAAACTGCAGAGAAAAGTGGAGAGACAGACCCCAAAAGACTGCAGAGAAAGGTGGAGAGACAACCCCAAAAGACTGCAGAGAAAGGTGGAGAGACAGACCCCAAAAGACTGCAGAGAAAGGTGGAGAGACAGAGCCCAAAAGACTGCTGAGAAAGTGGAGAGACAGACCCCAAAACACTGCAGAGAAAGGTGGAGAGACAGACCCAAAAGACTGCAGAGAACGAAAGACTGCAGAGAAAGGTGAAGAGACAGACCCCAAAAACTGCAGAGAAAGGAGGAGAGAGACAGACCCCAAAAGACTGCAGAGAAAGGGGAGAGACATACCCCAAAAGACTGCAGAGAAAGGTGGAGAGACAGACCCCAAAAGACTGCAGAGAAAGGTGGAGAGACAGACCCCAAAAGACTGCAGAGAAAGGTGGAGAGACAGAGCCCAAAAGACTGCTGAGAAAGTTGGAGAGACAGACCCCAAAAACTGCAGAGAAAAGTGGAGAGACAGACCCCAAAAGACTGCAGAGAAAGGTGGAGTGACATACCCCAAAAGACTGCAGAGAAAGGTGGAGAGACAGACCCCAAAAGACTGCAGAGAAAGGTGGAGAGACAGAGCCCAAAAGACTGCTGAGAAAGTTGGAGAGACAGACCCCAAAACACTGCAGAGAAAGGTGGAGAGACAGACCCCAAAAGACTGCAGAGAACGAAAGACTGCAGAGAAAGGTGGAGAGACAGACCCCAAAAGACTGCAGAGAAAGGAGGAGAGAGACAGACCCCAAAAGACTGCAGAGAAAGGGGGAGAGACATACCCCAAAAGACTGCAGAGAAAGGTGGAGAGACAGACCCCAAAAGACTGCAGAGAAAGGTGGAGAGACAGACCCAAAAGACTGCTGAGAAAGTTGGAGAGACAGACCCCAAAAGACTGCAGAGAAAGGTGGGAGAGACAGACGCCAAAAGACTGCAGAGAAAGGAGAGAGACAGACCCCAAAAGACTGCAGAGAACGAAAGACTGCAGAGAAAGGTGGAGAGACAGACCCCAAAAGACTGCAGAGAAAGGTGGAGAGACAGACCCCAAAAGACTGCAGAGAAAGGTGGAGAGACAGACCCCAAAAGACTGCAGAGAAAGGAGGGAGAGACAGATCCCAAAAAGACTGCAGAGAAAGGTGGAGAGACAGACCCCAAAAGACTGCAGAGAAAGGTGGAGAGAGACCCCAAAAGATGGCAGAGAAAGGTGGAGAGACAGACCGCAACGACTGCAGAGAAAGGTGGAGAGACAGACCCCAAAGACTGCAGAGAAAAGTGGAGAGACAGACCCCAAAAGACTGCAGAGAAAGGTGGAGAGACAGACCCCAAAAGACTGCAGAGAAAGGTGGAGAGACAGACCCCAAAAGGCTGCAGAGAAAGGAGGGAGAGACAGACCACAAAAGATGGCAGAGAAAGGTGGAGAGACAGACCCCAAAGACTGCAGAGAAAGGTGGAGACACAGACCCCAAAGACTGCAGAGAAAAGTGGAGACACAGACCCCAAAAGACTGCAGAGAAAGGTGGAGAGACAACCCAAAAGACTGCAGAGAAAGGTGGAGAGACAGAGCCCAAAAGACTGCTGAGAAAGTTGGAGAGACAGACCCCAAAAGACTGCAGAGAGAGGAGAGAGACAGACCCCAAAAGACTGCAGAGAGAGGAGAGAGACAGACCCTAAAGACTGCAGAGAAAGGTGGAGAGACAGACCCTAAAAGGCTGCAGAGAAAGGAGGGAGAAACAGACCCCAAAAGATGGCAGAGAAAGATGGGAGAGACAGACCCCAAAAGACTGCAGAGAAAGGTGGAGAGACAGACCCTAAAGACTGCAGAGAAAGGTGGGACAGACCCCAAAAGGCTGCAGAGAAAGGAGGGAGAGACAGACCCCAAAAGATGGCAGAGAAAGGTGGGAGAGACAGAACCCAAAGACTGCAGAGAAAGCTGTAGAGACAGACCCCAAAAGACTGCAGAGAAAGGTGGAGAGAAAGACCCCAAAAGACTGCAGAGAAAGGTGGAGAGAAAGACCCCAAAAGACTGCAGAGAAAGGTGGAGAGACAGACCCCAAAAGACTGCAGAGAAAGGTGGAGAGAAAGGTCCCAAAAGACTGCAGAGAAAGGTGGGAGAGACAGACCCAAAAGACTGCAGAGAAAGGTGGAGAGACAGACCCCAAAAGACTGCAGAGAAAGGTGGACAGACCCCAAAAGACTGCAGAGAAAGGTGGACAGACCCCAAAAGACTGCAGAGAAACGGTGGACAGAACCCAAAAGACTGCAGAGAAAGGTGGAGAGAAGTACCCAAAAGACTGCAGAGAAAGGTGGAGAGACAGACCCCAAAAGACTGCAGAGAAAGGTGGACAGACCCCAAAAGACTGCAGAGAAAGGTGGACAGACCCCAAAAGACTGCAGAGAAAGGTGGAGAGACCCAAAAGACTCAGAGAAAGGTGGAGAGAAAGGTCCCAAAAGACTGCAGAGAAGTAGGTGGAGAGAAGAGCCACAAAAGACTGAGCAGAGAAAGGTGGGACAGACCCCAAAAGACTCAGAGAAAGGTGGGAGAGACAGACCCCAAAAGACTGCAGAGAAAGGTGGCCCTCCATAGTCCTGACTCGGGGCTGAATACTAATGCACTGCACAGTGATCAGATCGTTAGTCCCCCTGCGTCACTCCCTTCTCCCGTCACACACTTGTTACAAAAAATCCCAATAAAAGTTTCTGGTTTTAACATGAAAAATGTGAAGGTCTGAGGGTCCCAAGACGTTTCCACGGCGATGTATGTGAGCAGAGACCCCGGGCTGAGGATGGTGTGTAGAATGGACAGGCCTGTGCAGGGTGACGCACGGTGCTCTGTGGGGCCGGACACTCACCTGGACTGTGACAGTGCTTGGTGTACAGCTGCCGCCACACGCTGAAGCTGAGCGGGTCCAAGTGCAGACACTCGTACAGACTGTGGAGAAGCTGCAACAGGAGGAGCCGCTGTCACTGCTGCACGCACACTGCTGCCGGATGCACGCACACTGCTGCACGCACACTGCTGCCGGACGCACGCTGCTGCAGGACCACGCACTGCTGCAGCACACACTGCTGCACGCACGCACACTGCTGCACGCACACACTGCTGCAGGACGCACGCACACTGCTGCACGCACACACTGCTGCCGGACGTACGTATACTGCTGCCGGACGTACGTATACAGCTGCGCGCACACTGCTGCCGGACGTACGCACACTGCTGCATGCACACTGTTGCCGGACGCACCCCACACTGCTGCAGTGCCAGCACACACTGCTGCGGCAACGCACACACTGCTGCAGGACAAACGCACACACTGTTGCAGGGCGCACGCACACACTGCTGCAGGACGCACGCACACACTGCTGCAGACGACCACCACTGCTGCAGGACGCACGCACACACTGCTGCAGGACGCACGCACACACTGCTGCAGGACGCACGCACACACTGCTGCAGGACGCACGCACACACTTCTGCAGGACAAACGCACACTGCTGCCGGACGCACGCACACACTGCTGCCGGACGCCCTCGCACTGCTGCAGGACGCACGCACACACTGCTGCAGGACGCACGCACACACTGCTGCAGGACGACGCACACACTGCTGCAGGACGCACGCACACACTGCTGCAGGACGCACGCACACACTGCTGCAGGACGCACGCAACACTGCTGCAGGACGCACGCACACTGCTGCAGGACGCACGCACACACTGCTGCAGGACGCACGCACACACTGCTGCAGGACGCACGCACACACTGCTGCAGGACGCACGCACACACTGCTGCAGGAGCACGCACACACTGCTGCAGGACGCACGCACACACTGCTGCAGGACGCACGCACACACTGCTGCAGGACAAACGCACACTGCTGCAGGACAAACGCACACACTGCTGCAGAACGCACGCACACACTGCTGCTGGACGCCCTCCACTGCTGCAGGACGCACGCACACACTGCTGCAGGACGCACGCACACACTGCTGCAGGAAACGCACGCACACACTGCTGCAGGACGCACCACACACTGCTGCAGGACGCACGCACACACTGCTGCAGGACGCACGCACACACTGCTGCGGACGCCCGCAATGCTGCAGGACGCACGCACACACTGCTGCAGGACGCCTCACACATGCTGCAGGACGCACGCACACACTGCTGCAGGACGCACGCACACACTGCTGCAGGACGCACGCACACACTGCTGCAGGACGCAGGCACACACTGCTGCAGGACGCACGCACACACTGCTGCAGGACGCACGCACACACTGCTGCAGGACGCACGCACACACTGCTGCAGGACGCACGCACACACTGCTGCAGGACAAACGCACCACTGCTGCCGGACAAACGCACTGCTGCAGAACGCAAGCACACACTGCTGCTGGACGCCCTCGCACTGCTGCCGGACGCACGGACACTGCTGCGCACACACTGCTGCCGGACACCCTCGCACTGCTGCCGGACGCACGCACACACTGCTGCAGGACGAACACACACTGCTGCGGACGCACGCACACACTGCTGCTGGTCGCCCTCGCACTGCTGCCGGACAAACCACACACGCCAGACCACACACTGCTGCAGGACGCACACACTGCTGCAGAACGCACGCACGCACACACTGCTGCTGGATGCCCTCGAACTGCTGTCGGACGCACGGACACTGCTGCGCACACACTGCTGCCAGACACCCACGCACTGCTGCGAGCTGCACGCTGCGCGCTCACACTGCTGACTCGGACCACGTACCTCTTTCTTCATGATGTCGGGGCAGTTCGGCGTCGCTCTGGACAAGAAGGAAGGGAAGTACGTGTGCAGCGTGCTCTCGGGGGTCGCTCCAAACGCCAGCACCTTCAGCCGGGGGTACAAGTCTCGGAGCTGCTCCTGCTGGCTGCAATATAACAGGGAGTGTGAGAGAACGGGACCCCCGGCCCCGACACTGCAGCGCCTGGATGAGCGCTCTGTATGCTGCATTCACAACCGAAGCTGCGAGCACATTTCTAACATTTCCTCACGTTCTACCCTCCGATCAGTCGACTGCACGGCTTTCAGGGAAATTAAGTGCTGCTAGGAAACCTCTGCAAGTCCCACACAGACCAGCAGGGGGCGTCTGCCACCAGGTCCCCATCCCCCGCAGCCCTGTAGTCTCGTACCTGGCAGACAGCGAGTTCTTTGGCATGAAGGCGAAGTCCAGGAGTGGGAAGAAATCCTTGGGGCCGATCATCCCGAACCCCTTGGTGAGATTAGAGTGCAATCTGCGGGGAAAGCGCGAGATATCACAGCGCTGCGACACTGCACCGAACCCTGCAGCCCCCCGACTACAACTCCCAGCATGCCCCGACAACCCACCCAGCAGGTGGCGTCACTCACAGCAGGAGCCGCTCCAGGTAGGATACGGCGAAGGGCGAGAGCGTCTTGATCCCGAGCACGGGCAGCATGAAGCCGAGCCAGACTGCAAGGAGGAAACCGGCATGAGTCCGAGCATGAGGCAGCGGGCGACGACACCCAGCCACGCCCCGCACCAACCCGCCCTGTGCTGCGCCCCCCACCCCAACCCGTGCTGCGCACCAGCCCCAACGCGCCAAGCCCTGTGCTGTGCCCCACCCTAGCCCACCACGTACTGCACCCCCGCTCCAACCCGCCACGCCCCGTGCTGTGCCCCCGACCCAACCCGCCACGCCCCGTCCCCCCGCCCCACTCCGTGCTGCGCACCCGCCCCAACCCGCCACGCTCCGTGCTGCGCCCGTGCCGAACCCCCGCCCCAACCCGCCACGCCCCAACCCACCACGTACTGCGCCCCCGCTCCAACCCACCACGCCCGTGCTGCGCCCCCACCCCAACCAAGCACGCACGTGCTGCGCCCCCGCCCCAACTCGCTACGCCCCGTGCTGCGCCCCGCCCCAACCCGCCATGTCCGTGCTGAGCCCCGCCCCAACCCACCACTTACTTTGCCCCGCTCCAACCCACCACGCCCATGCTGCGCCACCGCCCCAACCCGACACGCTCCGTGCTGTGCCCCCACCCCATCCCGTGCTGCGCCCCCGCCCCAACCCGCCATGCCCCGTGCTGCACCCCCACCCCAACCCGCCACGCTCCGTGCTGTGCCCGCGCCCCATCCCATGCTGCGCCCCGCCCACCCGCCCCACCTCCTTCTGCGGCCTGCCCCAACCCACAACGTACTGTGCCCCCGCTCCAACCCACCACGTCCGTGCTGCGCCCTGCCCCAACCGCCACGCTCGGTGCTGCGCCCGCGCCTCATCCCGTGCTGCACCCCCGCCCCAACCGTGCTGCGCCCCAACCCATCACGTACTGCGCCCCTGCTTCAACCCACCACGTACTGCGCCCCTGCTTCAACCCACCACGCACGTGCTGTGCCCCCGCCCCAACCAAGCACGCCCCGAGCTGCGCCCCGCCCCAACCCACCACTTACTGCGCCCTCGCTTCAACCCACCACGCCCATGCTGCGCCCCCGCCCAACTCGCCACACCCCGTGCTGTGCCCCCGCCCCAACCAAGCACGTCCCATGCTGCGCCCCCGCAATAATCCGCTACGCTCCGTGCTGCACCCCCGCCCCAATCCGCCACGCTCCGTGCTGCGCACCCTCTGTACTGCACTCCAATCCTCCCCACTCCATGCTACGCCCCTCTCCTCCTCCTCGTTCAGTGCTGTGCAGCCCGCCCTGCGCCCCACAGTACACCCACCTTTCAGTCCCTCTGTTAGATCCGCATATCCCGCCTGGCCCACTGCCCACATCATGGCAAGGCAGCGCGCCGGCCGGGTCTGCTGAGCCCGCAGCATCTCCAGGTACTGAGGAGAGACGGAAAGAGGGGCGACACATTAAATCTTCACCTCAGAGACAGCGCCACCCCAGTGCACAGGTTGTGTCTGGTACTGCAGCACACATTCACGATGTAAAAGGGACGGAGGTGCAGTGAGGATGACGGGACGGAGGTGCAGTGAGTGACGGACGAGGTGCAGTGAGAGCGGGACTTCACGTGCCGCCTGCAGACAGCGGCTGCGGGATAGAGAAGATGGAAATCACAGCACTTCACAGGCAGACAGCTCTGGCCGCGGCATGGATGACGGCTGCGACAACCAGTGAGGAACTGGTAGTGCGCATCGGCCCCAACACACGGAGAGACACAACCATCCAGGCAGGATTAAAGGGGTTGTCACCTCTCACAAAAATCTGACAACCGCTGTTTCCTCCCCCTCCCCTGGTCCGGTGCTGGCTCTCCGCCATTGCCTCCGCGTAGGTATCGGCTACGACACTGACGTCACATCAACAGCCAATCAAAGAGCTCAGCAGAGCGAACGCCCCCTTCAGACCGGCTGAGCTCACCGACTGGCTGCTGAGCTGAGTGATATCAGCACCGCAGCCAATAGCGGACACCGGGAGCAGCAGCACAGACTCCACGCTGGACCGGGGATGGGGAGCACGCTGCACCCGGGAGACGAAGAAAAAAGGACAAGCTCATTAAGTGATCTGCCCGCCTCCGCAGCTGAGGGTTTGTTACAATTGTGCCCAATCCTCGGAGAGCTGAAGATCTCTGTTCTGATAGTTTGTTACAATGTATCAGTGCAGAGACGAACACAAAGCGCCCAACTGGGTACAACGGCGACAAACCCACAGCTACGAGAAATAAGAGGTCCGCACAGGACAGTTCCCACCCATCCAATGTTAGCCCCGCCCACCACTGGCAAGGACAGATAGCCCCGCCCCCTGAGCCCTGCGCTCAGTTACCTTCTTTAGGTTAACAGTGACGGTTTTGGGCTTGTCCAGTAGAATTGCCTGAATACAGATCCGGAAGCCGTGGACGGACTCCCCTGAGCACGGAAGAGAGGACACAAGTCACTACACAATCTGCAAGCACCAGCAGCCACCCTCACCTCCCGCTCACAAAGTGGTGCCATCCTCACCCGTACACAAGAAGCACCGGCTGTACTTCTCTGCCAGACCGAGCCCCGCCACCGCCAGACCGAGCTCCCTAGACCGACCCACGCCACAGCCAGACCGACCCCCGCCACAGCCAGACCGAGCCCCTCCACAGCCAGACCGACCCCGCCACCACCAGCCGAGCCCCGCCACCGCCAGACTGACCCTCGCCACAGCCAGACCGACCCCCGCCACCACCAGCCGAGCCCCGCCACCGCCAGACTGACCCTCGCCACAGCCAGACCGACCCCCGCCACAGCCACACCACCACCAGACCGAGCCCCGCCACCACCAGCCGAGCCCCGCCACCGCCACCGCCAGACTGACCCTCACCACAGCCAGACCAATCCACTCACAAAGTGGTGCCATCCTCACCTGTACACAAGACGCGCCGGCCGGGCCTCTCCACCAGACTGAGCCCCGCCACCGCCAGATCGAGCCCCGCCAGACCAAGCCCCGCCACAGCCAGACCAACCCCGCCACCACCAGCCGAGCCCTGCCACCGCCAGACTGACCCTCGCCACAGCCAGACCGACCCCCGCCACAGCCACACCACCACCAGACCGAGCCCGCCACCACCAGCCGAGCCCGCCACCGCCAGACTGACCCTCACCACAGCCAGACCAATCCGCTCACAAAGTGGTGCCATCCTCACCTGTACACAAGACGCGCCGGCCGGGCCTCTCCGCCAGACTGAGCCCCGCCACCGCCAGACCGAGCCCCGCCAGACCAAGCCCCGCCACAGCCAGACCAACCCCCGCCACAGCTAGACCAAGCCCCGCCACCGCCAGACTGACCCTCGCCACAGCCAGACCGACCCGCTCACAAAGTGGTGTCATCCTCACCTGTACACAAGAAGCGCCGGCCGGGCCTCTCCGCCAGACCGAGCCCCGCCACCGCCAGACTGACCCCCACTAGACCGACCCGCGCCACCGCCAGACCGAGCCCCGCCACAGCCAGACCGACCCCCACCAAACCGACCCCCGCCACCGCCAGACCGACCCGCGTCACACCGAGTCCCGCCACCGCCAGACTGACCCCCACCAGACCGACCCACACCAAACCGACCCCCGCCACCGCCAGACCGACCCGCGTCACACTGAGCCCCACAACCGCCAGACTGACCCCCACCAGACCGACCCACGCCGCCAGACCGAGCCCCACAACCGCCAGACCGAGCCCCACCAAACCGACCCCCGCCACCGCCAGTCTGACCCCCGCCCACCATCTGCACGCCAGACCACCCTCCCCTTATCACCATGCCGGACCACTTCGCCCATCTGAATGCCACCCCCCCTCCACACACACGGAGGTCAGGCGCGTCACCTGCGGGTTTGTCCACCTCCTGCAGCATGGAGAATATGCAGTAGTCCAGGAACATCTCCATCTCGGCGGGCGCCCTCAGGAACAGCGTGCGGATGACGCCCCTCAGCTCCCGACTCACCAGGCAGTAGGGGTAATCTGAGGAGAGGACGACACCATAAACCTTGCTCCATCTGCACACAGCGGAGGGCCGCACTACACAGCAGGCACACAGCTAACCATGGGATTGGTGGCTCGGCACCGGCTCGTTCTTGGGGGTCTGCAGCTTGTCGTTCAGGTAGCCCACCAGGTCCTTCACCCAGATCTGGGGGTTCTCGGGAAACATGGTCTGACTCTTCTCCAGCTCCATCTGCATCTCTGCCAGGTCCAGCTGGAGAGAAAGCAGCAAGAGCGGGTCACAGCGGCCCCCGCCGGCAGCAGAGAGCGCCCTCCGCCGGCAGAAGAGAGCGCCCCCTGCCGGCAGCAGAGACAACGCCCCCCCCCCCCCCGCCGGCAGCAGAGACAACGCCCCCCCCACCCGCCGGCAGCAGAGACAACGCCCCCCCCCACCCGCCGGCAGCAGAGACAACGCCCCCCCCCCCCGCCGGCAGCAGAGACAACGCCCCCCCCCCCCGCCGGCAGCAGAGACAACGCCCCCCCCGCCGGCAGCAGAGACAACGCCCCCCCCGCCGGCAGCAGGGACAACGCCCCCCCCGCCGGCAGCAGGGACAACGCCCCCCCCCCGCCGGCAGCAGGGACAATGCCCCCCCCGCCGGCAGCAGGGACAATGCCCCCCCCGCCGGCAGCAGAGACAACGCCCCCCCCGCCGGCAGCAGAGACAACGCCCCCCGCCGGCAGCAGAGAGAACGACCCCCCCCCACCCCCCCGCCGGCAGCAAAGAAAACGCCCCCCGCCGGCAGCAGAGAGAGCTTCCCCCTCCCCGCCGGCAGCAGAGAGAGCTGCCCCCTCCCCGCCGGCAGCAGAGAGAACGCCCCCCGCCGGCAGCAGAGAGAACCCCCCCCGCCGGAAGCAGAGAGAACGACCCCCCCGCCGGCAGCAGAGAGAACGACCCTCCCCGCCGGCAGCAGAGAGAACGACCCTCCCCGCCGGCAGCAGAGAGAACGACCCCCCCGCCGGCAGCAGAGAGAGTGCCCCCCGCCGGCAGCAGAGCGAACAACCCCGCCTGCAGCAGAGAGAGCGCCCTCCGCCGGCAGCAGAGAGAGCGCCCTCCGCCGGCAGCAGAGAGAGCGCCCTCCGCCGGCAGCAGAGAGAAAGCCCCCCCCGCCGGAAGCAGAGAGAACGACCCCCCGCCGGCAGCAGAGAGAACGTCCCCCCCCGCCGGCAGAAAGGAGAACGTCCCCCCGCCGGCAGCAGAGAGAATGACTCCCCCCCCCCGCCGGCAGCAGAGAGAGCTTCCCCCTCCCCGCCGGCAGCAGAGAGAGCTTCCCCCTCCCCGCCGGCAGCAGAGAGAGCTTCCCCCTCCCCGCCGGCAGCAGAGAGAGCTTCCCCCTCCCCGCCGGCAGCAGAGAGAGCTTCCCCTCCCCGCCGGCAGCAGAGAGAGCTTCCCCCTCCCCGCCGGCAGCAGAGAGAGCTTCCCCCTCCCCGCCGGCAGCAGAGAGAGCTTCCCCCTCCCCGCCGGCAGCAGAGAGAGCTTCCCCCTCCCCGCCGGCAGCAGAGAGACGCCCCCCACCGGCAGCAGAGAGAACGCCCCCCGCCGGCAGCAGAGAGAACACCCCCCGCTGGCAGCAGAGAGAACGACCCCCCGCCGGCAGCAGAGAGAATGACCCCCCGCAGGCAGCAGAGAGAGTGCCCCACCCCGCCGGCAGCAGAGCGAACGACCCCCGCCGGCAGCAGAGCGAACGACCCCCGCCGGCAGCAGAGAGAACGACCCCCCGCCGGCAGCAGAGAGAACGACCCCCCGCCGGCAGCAGAGAGAATGACCCCCCGCCGGCAGCAGAGAGAATGACCCCCCCGCCGGCAGCAGAGAGAACGACCCCCCGCCGCAGCAGAGAAAATGACCCCCCGCCGGCAGCAGAGAGAACGTCCCCCCGCCGGCAGCAGAGAAACGCCCCCCCCGCCGGCAAAGAGAGAACGTCCCCCCCGCCGGCAGCAGAGAAAACGACCCCCCGCCGCAGCAGAGAGAACGCCCCCCCGCCGGCAAGAGAGAACGACCCCCCCGCCAGCAGCAGAGAGAACGACCCCCCCCGCCGCAGAGAGAAACGCCCCCCCGCCGCAGCAGAGAGAGACTCCCCCCGCACAGAGAGTTCCCCCTCCCCGCCGGCAGAAGAGAGAACGCCCCCCCGCCGGCAGCAGAGAGAACGCTCCCCGCCGCAGCAGAGAGAACGACACCCCCCGCCGCAGCAGAGAGAACGACCCCCCCGCCGCAGCAGAGAGAACGACACCCCCCGCCGCAGCAGAGAGAACGACCCCCGCCGGCAGCAGAGAGAACGCCCCCGCCGGCAAGAGAGAAACGCCCCCCCGCCAGCAGCAGAGAGAACGCCCCCCGCCCGGCAGCAGAGAGAACGACCCCCCGCCGGCAGCAGAGAGAACGACCCCCCGCCGCAGCAGAGAAGCGCCCCCCGCCGGCAGCAGAGAGACTTCCCCCTCCGGCAGCAGAGAGCTCCCCCTCCCCCAGCAGAGAGATCCCCCCCCCGCCGGCAGAGAGAGAACGCCCCCCCCCAGGCAGCAGAGAGAACGCCCCCCCGCCGCAGCAGAGAGAACGCCCCCCCGCCAGGCAGCAGAGAGAACGACCCCCCCGCCGGCAGCAGAGAGAACGCCCCCCCGCCGGCAGCAGAGAGAACGACCCCCCGCCGGCAGCAGAGAGAACGACCCCCCCGCGAGAGAGAGAACGTCCCCCCGCCGCAGCAGAGAGAACGCCCCCCCCCCGCAGCAGAGAAAGCGCCCCCCGCCGGCAGCAGAGAGTCCCCCTCCCCGCCGGCAGAGAGAGAGAACCTCCCCCCGCCGGCAGCAGAGAGAATCCCCCGCCGGCGCAGAGAGAAGCTCCCCGCCGCGCAGAGAGACGCCCCCCCGCCGGCAGAAGAGAAAACGCCCCCCGGCCGGTAGCAGAGAGAACGTCCCCGCCGCCAAGCAGAGAGACGCCCCCCCGCCAGCAGCAGAGAGAGCGCCCCCCCCGCGGAAGCAGAGAGAACGCCCCCGCCGGCAAGAGAGAACGCCCCACCGCCAACAGCAGAGAGATCGCCCCCCCGCCAGCAGCAGAGAGAACGCCCCCCCGCCAGCAGCAGAGAGAACGCCCCCCCGCCAGCAGCAGAGAGAACGCCCCCCCGCCAGCAGCAGAGAGTAACGCCCCCCCCGCCCAGCAGCAGAGAGAACGCCCCCCCGCCAGCAGCAGAGAGAACGCCCCCCCGCCAGCAGCAGAGAGAACGCCCCCCCCCGCCAGCAGCAGAGAGAACGCCCCCCCGCCAGCAGCAGAGAGAACGTCCCCCCACCGGCAGCAGGAGAACGTCCCCCCGCCGGCAGCAGAGAGCGCCCGCCAGACACATCACTAGAGCAGCACTCACAGGTCTGCTGTCAGCTGGGAAGATCCCACAATGCATTGCATGCATCGTCAGCGTATGTGAACACTGACTACCGACAGAATAGTGAGTGCAGCTCTGGAGGGGCCTAGAGGATAGGATATGATGTAACAGAAGAACAGTGAGTGCAGCTCTGGAGGGGACTGGCTCTGCGCTATGTGGGTCACTCACCGCCTGCAGCGCCTCCTCCAGTGTGGTCCGCTTCTTCAGAGCTGATGCGGCGCTGCCCCCGACAGACGTCTTCTTGGAGGTCTTGCCGGCGCTCGGCGGCTTCTTCTGGGGCTCGGAGCTGCTGCGCGGGGGAACCTGCTCCTTGTTCTGTTTCCCTTTTCCTGCTGCTTCTTCATTATCTTCTCGAATCCTTGTTCATAGAGCGACGGCTGGACGAGGACTGCAAGAGACGAGAGGCGGTCAGTGCTGAGGACCCCCACTGTGCAAGGAGGAGACTGTGCGAGGGGTCAGCCAGCCCTGCACCCAGCCAGGACTCAGCAGGTTCATGCTGGGACTTCTAGTCCTCGCCGCACTCAGCCGTCACCATCCGGTCCCTGCTGGGACTTCTAGTCCTCGCCGCACTCAGCCGTCCGGTACCTGCTGGGACTTCTAGTCCTCATCGCACGCTCAGCCGTCCACCAGTAGTCACCGGTCCTGCTGGGACTTCTAGTCCTCGCAGCACTCAGCCGTCACCGTCCGGTACCTGCTGGGACTTCTAGTCCTCCGCAGCACTCAGTCCGTCACCGCTGGCTTCTATTCTGTCCTCATCGCACTCAGCCGTCACGTCCGGTCCCTGCTGGGACTTCTAGTCCTCGTCGCACTCAACCATCACCGTCCGGTCCCTGCTGGGACTTCTAGTCCTCGTCGCACTCAACCTTCACCGTCCGGTCCCTGCTGGGACTTCTAGTCCTCGTCGCACTCAGCCTCACGTCGGTCCCTGCTGGACTTTAGTCCTCCGCACTCAGCCGTCACGTCCGGTCCCTGCTGGGACTTCTAGTCCTCGCGCACTCAGCCGTCACCGTCCGGTCCCTGCTGGGACTTCTAGTCCTCGCAGCACTCAGCCGTCACCGTCCGGTCCCTGCTGGGACTTCTAGTCCTCGCAGCACTCAGCCGTCACCGTCCGGTCCCTGCTGGGACTTCTAGTCCTCGCAGCACTCAGCCGTCACCGTCCGGTCCCTGCTGGGACTTCTAGTCCTCGCAGCACTCAGCCGTCACCGTCCGGTCCCTGCTGGGACTTCTAGTCCTCGCAGCACTCAGCCGTCACCGTCCGGTCCCTGCTGGGACTTCTAGTCCTCGCAGCACTCAGCCGTCACCGTCCGGTCCCTGCTGGGACTTCTAGTCCTCGCGCACTCAACCTCACCGTCCGGTCCCTGCTGGGACTTCTAGTCCTCGCAGCACTCAGCCGTCACCGTCCGGTCCCTGCTGGGACTTCTAGTCCTCGCAGCACTCAGCCGTCACCGTCCGGTCCCTGCTGGGACTTCTAGTCCTCGCAGCACTCAGCCGTCACCGTCCGGTCCCTGCTGGGACTTCTAGTCCTCGCAGCACTCAGCCGTCACCGTCCGGTCCCTGCTGGGACTTCTAGTCCTCGCAGCACTCAGCCGTCACCGTCCGGTCCCTGCTGGGACTTCTAGTCCTCGCAGCACTCAGCCGTCACCGTCCGGTCCCTGCTGGGACTTCTAGTCCTCATCGCACTCAGCCGTCACCGTCCGATCCCTGCTGAGACTTCTAGTCCTCATCGCACCTGCAGAGCAGACATCGCATCCAGATCCTGAGGAACCACAAGTCCCAGCCCCCTGATATAACGCTGCCGCCTCCTGTCATTGCTCCCGGACACAATGCTGGGACTTGTAGTGTCACCACACGGTGCAGGAGCTCAGGGGAGGCTGGGACTTGTGTTGCTTCCCCCCCCATCATCCACCTGTCAGCCCTTCTGCGCACTATGGGGATGCTGGGACATGTAGTTCTACGGTGACAGCTCACCCCCCGCGGTGATGGCGCCCACGGTCGGAGGCAGGTTGCTCTCGCCCAGCGCTCTCCTCCGATCCCCATTCTTCTTGCTCTTCCCGACCACTTTCCATTTGCCGTCCCCGGCAGTTCCGGAAGCCATGTCTG
This sequence comes from Oophaga sylvatica, assembly GCA_033576555.1. Lineage (NCBI taxonomy): Eukaryota > Metazoa > Chordata > Amphibia > Anura > Dendrobatidae > Oophaga > Oophaga sylvatica. The sequence continues at coordinate 16,712 of JARQOD010003374.1, read as the reverse complement.
ATCTCTGCGCTCACAGACTGCGTCACTTCCGGTAGCGCCAACCGCCTAGCCCCGCCTCTTCCCTTATAGTGGTGACGTCGTCAGCTCTTATTGGCCGTTACCCTGACAGCGCGGGGGCTGCAGAGCTGGACGAGCGACTGCGCCACGTCAGCCGGGAGACTGTGCACGGGGAGGGGCGGGCGGCAGGTCACATGACGCCAGGAGGGCGGGGCGGCAGGTCACATGATGCAGAGCTTGGCGTATCGGTTGCTATGGTGCTGTGCCTCACGTTTGTGGAGGTGTCATGGCAACTAGTGTTCAGCTGCCTGTAAGGCCCGCGGGACGTGTCCCCTCAGCCGTGTCCTGTATCCCCTCAGCCGCGTCCCCATAGCCCTGTCCTGTGTCCCCTCAGCCGCGTCCTCTCAGCCGTGTCCTGTATCCCCTCAGCCGCGTCCCCATAGCCGTGTCCTGTGTCCCCTCAGCTGTGTCCTGTGTCCCCTCAGCCGCGTCCCTTCAGCCGCATCCCCTCAGCTGTGTCCCCTCAGCCGCGTCCCTCAGCCGTGTCCCCTCAGCCGCGTCCTCTCAGCCGCGTCCCCTCATCCGTGTCCTGTGTCCCCTCAGCCGCATCCCCTCAGCCGCGTCCCCATAGCCGTGTCCTGTGTCCCCTAGCCGCGTCCTCTCAGCCGTGTCCTGTATCCCCTCAGCCGCGTCCCCATAGCCGTGTCCTGTGTCCCCTCAGCTGTGTCCTGTGTCCCCTCAGCCGCATCCCCTCAGCTGTGTCCCCTCAGCCGCGTCCCCTCAGCCGTGTCCCCTCAGCCGCGTCCCCTCATCCGTGTCCTGTGTCCCCTCAGCCGCATCCCCATAGCCGTGTCCTGTGTCCCCTAAGCCGCGTCCTCTCAGCCGTGTCCTATATCCCCTCAGCCGCGTCCCCATAGCCGTGTCCTGTGTCCCCTCAGCTGTGTCCTGTGTCCCCTCAGCCGCGTCCCCTCAGCCGCATCCCCTCAGCTGTGTCCCCTCAGCCGCGTCCCCTCAGCCGTGTCCCCTCAGCCGCGTCCTCTCAGCCGCGTCCCCTCATCCATGTCCTGTGTCCCCTCAGCCGCATCCCCTCAGCCGCGTCCCCATAGCCGTGTCCTGTGTCCCCTCAGCTGTGTCCTGTGTCCCCTCAGCCGCGTCCCCTCAGCCGCATCCCCTCAGCTGTGTCCTGTATCCCCTCAGCCGCGTCCCCATAGCCTTGTCCTGTGTCCCCTCAGCTGTGTCCTGTGTCCCTCAGCCGCGTCCCCTCAGCCGCATCCCCTCAGCCGTGTCCTGTGTCTCCTCAGCCGCGTCCCCTCAGCCGTGTCCCCTCAGCCGCGTCCTCTCAGCCGCGTCCCCTCATCCGTGTCCTGTGTCCCCTCAGCCGTGTCCCCTCAGCCGCGTCCTCTCAGCCGCGTCCCCTCAGCTGCGTCCCCTCAGCCGTGTCCCCTCAGCCGTGTCCTGTGTCCCTCAGCCGCGTCCCCTCAACTGCGTCCCCTCAGCGGCGTCCCCTCATCCGTGTCCCCTCAGTTGTGTCCCCTCAGCCGCGTCCCCTCAGCCGTGTCCTCTCAGCCGCATCCCCTCAGCTGTGTCCCCTCAGCCGCGTCCCCTCAGCCGTGTCCCCTCAGCCGCGTCCTCTCAGCCGCGTCCCCTCATCCGTGTCCTGTGTCCCCTCAGCCGCATCCCCTCAGCCGCGTCCCCATAGCCGTGTCCTGCGTCCCCTCAGCTGTGTCCTGTGTCCCCTCAGCCGCGTCCCCTCAGCCGCATCCCCTCAGCTGTGTCCTGTGTCCCCTCAGCCGCGTCCCTCAGCGCGTCCCCTCATCCGTGTCCTGTGTCCCTCAGCTGTGTCCTGTGTCCCCTCAGCCGCGTCCCTCAGCCGCATCCCCTCAGCCGTGTCCTGTGTCCCCTCAGCTGCGTCCCCTCAGCCGTGTCCCCTCAGCCGCGTCCTCTCAGCCGCGTCCCCTCATCCGTGTCCTGTGTCCCCTCAGCCGTGTCCCCTCAGCCGCGTCCCCTCAGCTGCGTCCCTCAGCCGTGTCCCCTCAGCCGTGTCCTGTGTCCCCTCAGCCGCGTCCCCTCAACTGCGTCCCCTCAGCGGCGTCCCCTCATCCGTGTCCCCTCAGTTGTGTCCCCTCAGCCGCGTCCCCTCAGCCGTGTCCTCTCAGCTGCGTCCCCTCATCCGTGTCCCCTCAGTTGTGTCGCCTCAGCCGCGTCCCTCAGCCGTGTCCTCTCAGCCGCGTCCCCTCAGCCGTGTCCTGTGTCCCCTCAGCTGTGTCCTGTGTCCCCTCAGCCGTGTCCTGTGTCCCCTCAGCCATGTCCCCTCAGCCGTGTCCTGTGTCCTCTCAGCCGTGTCCCTCAGCCGCGTCCCTCAGCCGCGTCCTCTCAGCCTCGTCCCCTCAGCCGCGTCCCTCAGCCGTGTCCCCTCAGCCTTGTCCTGTGTCCCCTCAACCGCGTCCCCTCAGCCGTGTCCTCTCAGCCGCGTCCTCTCAGCCGTGTCCCCTCAGCTGCGTCCTCTCAGCCACGTCCCCTCAGCCTTGTCCCCTCAGCTGCGTCCTCTCAGCCGTGTCCCCTCAGCCGTGTCCCCTCAGCTGTGTCCCCTCAGCCGCGTCCCTCATCCCTGTCCCCTCAGCCGCGTCCTCTCAGCCGCGTCCCCTCAGCCGTGTCCCCTCAGCCGTGTCCTCTCAGCCGCGTCCCCTCAGCCGTGTCCCCTCAGCCACGTCCTCTCAGCCTTGTCCCCACATCCGTGTCCCCTCAGCCATGTCCTCTCAGCCGCAGCTCCCTCAGCCGTGTCCCGACAGAGTAGCGACTAGAACGGAGTTGATTTTTTGAGGACCGAGGGGCTGCACCATGGACCCTTGTACAAATGGGAATGAGGATGCAGGACTCGGTGTGAGGATCTGAGGATGGATTTTGGAAAGGGGTTGATGTTACTTGAGTGGGGCTGCATAGGGAAGTTGATTATTCGGGGCTGTGTGGAGAAGGGGATGATGAGGGGCTGTGTGGGGAATGGGGGGATGATGAGGGGCTATGTGGAGAATGGTGGGATAATGAGGGCTGTGTGGGGGATGAGGGGCTGTGGGGAATGGGTGAATAATGAGGGGCTGTATGGAGAATGGGGAGATGATGAGGGGCTGTGGGGAATGGGTGATGATGAAGGGCTGTGGGGAGTTGGGGATGATGAGGGGCTGTGTGGAAAATGGGGGGATGAAGGGCTGTGTGAGGAATGGGGGGATGATGAGGGTCTTGAATGGGGGGTGATGAGGGGCTGTGTGGGGAATGGGGGCGTGATGAGGGGCTGTGTGGGGAATGGGAGGTGATGAGGGGCTGTGTGGGGAATGGGGGGGTGATGAGGGGCTGTGTTATGATTTGGTAACCGAGGAGGATAATAGAGAAATAGGCTAGGCAACCAGACACCCAGATAGGTTGGTAACTTAGCGGACCCCTAAACTGACAACACAACTAGAATTAGCCGTGGGACATACCTACGATGCCCTAGACGCCTCGACACAGCCAAAGAGTTAACTAAGCCTAAAGAAAGAAAGGGGAAAGCTAAACTGCCCCGGAGTAGAGCCCAAAAGGAATAGATAGCCCCCAAACATATATTGCCGGTGAGACAGATGAAGTACAAAACCCAGGCAGAAAATAGAGTAAGCAAATGCTGGTGCCCAAACTGTCTGGATAAAACAGGACAGAAAAGGATACTGTCTGCAATCCAGCAAAAAACCCTAAGAAAAATTAAAAAACGTCTGATATGCAAAAATACTGAGGCCACACGACCTCTCCCACACTAAATCAGAACTCTGGTGTGAACTGGACGCAAAACAACAGATACTGAAATAACAGGAGACTAGAAAAACAAAAAGACTGACATAAGCTGTGGCAAAGGAAAAGAGAGTCCAGCACAGGTCCCAACAGGGAACCCGGCTGAACTCACACCAGCAAGGCAGAGAACAGAGAAAAGTTAAAAGGGAAAAAATGCCACAGATTAAACAGACAAATAACTTATCTGAAAGATGCAGGACAAAGCAGGGAGCAAGCAGACTTCCAGAAGGCTCAGGAAGAAAACAAATCACCGGCAACAACTAAGGGAAGGCTGCTCACTTAAATCTCTCCAGTCAGTAACACCTGACCTCCAATCATCCTCTTCAGGTGATTGACTTCTGTCAGCGAGACCAGCTCCATTACCAGCAGCAACCACCAGAGGGAGCCCAAACTCAGAAGCCAGATCAAAGTTGTTCACAACAGTACCCCCCCTTGAGGAGGGGTCACCAAACCCTCACCCAAGCCACCAGGCCGATCAGGATGGGCCCGGTGAAAAGCGTGAACCAATCTCTCGGCTCGAATGTCAGAAGCAAACACCCAAGAATTCTCCTCCTGACCATAACCTTTCTATAACCAAGTACTGGAGTCTCCGTCTAGCAAGAGACAATACTTCTTACTTCATACTCCAGATTGCCCTTAACCAATACAGGATCAGGGGGCGCAGCCATAGGAACTACTGGCTCAACAAACCTTTTCAACAAAGATTTATGAAAGATGTTGTGAATCTTAAACGTTCTTGGAAGAGCCAAACGGAAAGAAATGGGATTAAGGATTTCCAAAATCTTATAAGGTCCAATGAACCTTGGCTTAAATTTTGGAGATGCAACCTTCATAGGGATATTCCTTGAGGACAACCAAACCAAGTCCCCCACTTTAAAACGAGGACCATCAGTCCTATGCCGGTTGGCAAACCATTGGGCCCTCTCCTGAGAGAGAGACAACTTATCCACTACTTGATTCCAAATCTGCTGCATTCTCTCTACGCAGAGGAGAAGGACAACTGAATTCCCAGTTTAGAACAAAAGGCTCTCCAAAATCTAGAAACAAACTGGACTCCTCTGTCAGATACAATGTTCTCCAGAATGCCGTGCAAACGAACCACCTGCTGAAAAAACAAGGGCACCAACTCGGAAGAGGATGGCAACTTTGGCAGTAGTACAAGATGGACCATCTTGGAAAATCTATCACAGATCCCCCAGATAACAGTCATTCTCTGAGAGACAGGGGGTCGGAAATAAAATCCATTGAGATATGGGTACACGGCCTCCTAGGCAGTGGCACCAACAATCCACTAGAGCGAGAACAGGGTTTGGACTGAGAACAAGTCCCACAGGACTGCAGAAAATTCCTGACATCACCATATTAATTAGGCCACCAAAAAGACCGACTCACCCAATCTCTGGTACCAAAAATACTGGGATGACCAGCCAACGCGGAGCAATGAATTTCAGACATTACTTTCCTCCATTGGTCAGGAAGATACAATTTCCCCATAGGGCACCGTTCAGGTTTATCCCCCTGAAATTCCTCCAGGGCAAGTCTCAAATCGGGTGAGATAGCGGAAAGAACCACACCCTCCTTCAGAATGGCAGTAGGCTCAGTGACATCAAGAGAATCCGCAAGGAAACTCCTAGAGAGGGCATTCGCCTTAACATTCTTAGTGCCCGGAAGAAAGGAGACCACAAAATTAAAACGCGTGAAAAACAAGGCCCACCTGGCCTGTCCAGGATTTAATCGCTTGGCTGATTCGAGATAGATCAAGTTCTTGTGGTCAGTGAGGACCACAACTTGATGTTTGGCACCCTCCAACCAATGTCTCCACTCTTCAAACACCCATTTCATAGACAATAATTCCCAATTCCCCACATCATAATCATGTTCACCTGGGGAAATTTTTCGAGAAGAAGGCACAAGGGTTAATCTTAGAGGTTACAGGATCCCTTTGGGACAAAACGGCTCCTGCATCAATCTCAGAAGCATCTATCTCCACCTGAAATGGGAGAGAAACATCAGGTTGCCGTAGAACAAGAGCAGAAGTGAATCTCTTCTTAAGCTCTTGGAATGCCGGAACTGCCTGTGGAGACCAATTCACCACATCAAAGCCCTTTTTGGTCAAATCAGTCAGTGGTTTCACAATACCAGAAAAATTACTTATAAATTTACGATAAAAATTATCAAAACCGAAAAATTTCTGAAGAGCCTTCAAGGAAGTGGGTTGAACCCAATCATGAATGGCCTGAACCTTGACCGGGTCCATTTCAATGGCAGACGGAGACAAAATGAATCCCAAAAACAAAACTTTCTGTACGCCAAAGAGACATTTTGATCCCTTAACATACAAAGCATTTTCTCTCAAAATCCGGAATACCATCTGAACATGTTCCATAAGAGAATCCCAGTCATTGGAAAAAATCAAAATATCGTCCAAATAAACGATCAAAAACTTGTCCACAAAATCCCGGAAAATATCATTCATGAAAGATTGGAAGACGGAAGAGGCATTAGTGAGCCCTTAAGGCATCACTAGGTACTCAAAATGCAAATGCCCCTCAGGAGTATTAAACGTCGTCTTCCATTCATCACCATGCTTAATGCATATAAGATTACACGCCCCCCTAAGGTCAAGCTTGGTAACCAACTAGCACCTTTCACTCTTTAGAATAAATCGGAAATCAGAGGTAACGGATACTGATATTTAACAGTGATCTTATTAAGGAGACCATAGTCAATACATGGCCTCGATGAGCCATCTGTTGTGAATATGCTGGAGGCGGCTTCTGAGCTGGGGCTCCCTCCGGTGGTTGCTGAGGGTAATGAACTGATTAATGAATGGCCTTCAGCTGGCGCTGAATGGTAGGATATAAGTGGCCTGAGTTCCCAGCAGCCTTGCCGGTTATCAATTGTTCCTTGGTCTTGCTTGAAGCACTGCTAGTTTCCAGCTCTCCTTCAGATAAGTGTTTGCTGTTTTTTTTTCTCTGATTTTCTCTGCTGGTTTGCTGCCTGCAGTGGACTGCAGCCTGTCCCCTTTTTGGGGTCTGGCGCTGCAATTGTGCTCCGTTTGTGTCTGCACTTTTGCTTTGCTCTTTTGTTACTTTTAATTTGCTGAATAGCGTTTTGTTACACCAGAGATCTGATTTTAGGTGGATGAGGTCGTGTGATCTCAGGTTTTTTGGCAATCAGAAGTGTTGGTATTTTTGTTAGGGTTTTTGTTGGATTGCAGTCAGAATTCTTTCCTGTACTTTTCTGTCTTGACAGATTGGGCCCCAGTGTTTGCTCATTCTATTTTCTGTCTGTGTCCGTGCTTTCTTCTTGTCCAACTGCCATTACATGTTTGGGGGCTTCCTATTTTCTTTGGGGATCTGCTCCAGGGCAGATAGCTTTCATCTTTCTGCCTTTAGGTGTAGTTATCTCTCAGGCTGTGACGAGGCATCTAGGATCAACGTAGGAACGCTCCACGGCTACCTCTAGTTGTGTGGTTAGTTCAGGTTACTGTAATCCAATAGGTTCCAGCCTCTCTGGTGTATTACCGCTTTTGCTATTTTTTGCCATTTCTCCTCAGTTACCGAAACATAACAGTATAACCGGCCAAACTGAAAATTATATGGTACTCAACAGAAGGGAAAAATAGTAAAAAAGAAAAAAGGGAGTTGTCAGAAATTTTTTTTTTCTGTTTGTTGCATTTTTTCCCTCTTTTTTCTCTGGGTGCTGAGGAGGAATTTTTTTTTCTCTCAATGGAGTTTGCACAGTTGTTTGGCCGTGTGGATCAGCTTGCCACTGAGGTTCGGAGTATTGCTACCTATCTTGCTGGGTTGCCAGTTGTGGAACCTAGGATCCCCATGCCAGATTTGTTTTTGGGGGATCGATCTAAATTTCTGAATTTCAAAAATAACTGTAAGTTGTTTTTTACCTTAAGGCCTAAGTCCTCAGGGAACGCGGCACAGCAGGTTCAAATTGTCATCTCCCTGCTGCGCGGCGACCCTCAGGATTGGGCTTTTTCCCTGACACCTGGGGACCCTGTTTTGAATGATATTGATGTATTTTTCAGGCTCTGGGGATATTGTATGATGAACCTAATGTCACTGATCAAGCTGAAAAGACCTTGTTGGCATTAAATCAGGGTCTTGAAGACGCTGAGTTGTACTGTCAGAAATTTCGAAAGTGGGCAGTCCTGACCAAATAGAATGATCATGCTTTGGCAGCCCTTTTTCGAAAGGGTCTGTCAGAAAAAGTAAAGGATGTTATGGTGGGATTCCCTGCTCCCTCTGGTCTCAATGATTCTATGTCTTTGGCTATTCAAATTGACAGACGTTTGCGTGAGCGCAGAGGTATGCGTGAGATAGTGTTGCCTTGTGAGCCAGCTCCTAAGCCCATGCAGTGTGATGGTGTCACGGGTGTGTCGCGGCGGAGATCGTCGCGATTGCACACCCTGACTTCGCACAGCTGAGTTTCTGGTGCTGGGTGTTTTTCAGCACTGAGGGAGTTAATTCTTTCTCTCTCGATGCTGGACAGACCAGCCTCGCCCAGCTGCGATTGATGTTTTGTTAATTAGCTTCCTTCATATACCTGCTGGTCTGCTGGGGAAGTTGCCGGTGAAAGCATTCATTCAGACCAGCAGAGCGGATCGTTTCTGAGAAGACTTAAGCTAAGAGTGCCTGTTGTGGTTTTTCCTCTCCTCGCTTATTGTTTATCTTCTTAACCTTTTGTGTTCCTCTGTAGTGGAAGTTTTGTATGCAAGGCAGTGTTTTCTTTACCCCCTGTCTGTCTCGTTTGTATTTGACTGTGTGTAAGCTGTTGCCTGCCCATTCCCTGTGGTGGTAATCAGGGTCCTTCTCAGGACTAGATTACAGTGGTCAGGGATCTACAGGAGACAGGGTTACGCTGGCGGCCTGGACCTCTGTACCATTAACAGTACCTCCAGGTAGAGGGACTAGTCAGGACCCCATTTCAGGGTCAGCATAGACCCCGGTCCACCTCTATCCTGAGACAGCGTTTCACGTGCACAGTATAGACCCACAATACATTGGATATTATGTCAAGTAAGACATTGCTGGCAGATTCTACGTATACATGTTGATATTTTCTATAATATGAAATATAGAGTGTTGTCTCATTAGATATATGTTACTATCATAGAATATATCTGTTATACGTCGTGACATTTTCACCGGCCACTTCTAAAAGATTCTCCCCAGCTACCATGGATCCAGTAGCCCAGTTAGCTCAGCAGTTGCAGAGTTTGTCCATGGAGCTGACGGACGTTAAGTCCAAGGTTTTGTACCCCGGGAGCAAACCAGATCTGAACCTAAAGTGGCTCTCCCGGACAGGTTCACTGGTGGGCGGGACAAATTTTTTACCTTCCGGGAGGCTTGTAAATTATATTTTCGGCTACGGCTTCGGTCTTCGGGGAGTGAAGACCAGAGGGTGGGAATTGTCATCTCGCTCTTACAAGGGGACCCTCAATCCTGGGCGTTCTCTCTTCCTCCAGACTCCCCGGCTCTCCAGTCAGTTGATCGATTTTTTACAGCCCTGGGTCTGGTATATGATGACCCGGATCGGGTCTCCCTTGCTGAAATGAAGTTACGTAAGATACAGCAGTGAGATCGTCCGGCGGAGGAATTTTCTTCTGAGTTCCGTAGATGGGCCACAGATACTCAGTGGAATGACCCAGCTCTTAGGAGCCAGTTTTGTCAAGGATTATCTGACAAATTAAAGATGTGTTGGCTCAGTATGATTCTCCCCCGTCACTGGAGGCCACTATGACCCTTGCGATTCGCATTGATAGACGGCTTCGAGAGAGGTGCGAGGTAACTCCGCCCCCTGTGATGACTCCACCTTCTACTATAGTCCCTCATATTGAGGTTCCCTGGTTTGTTCTGAGGAGCCTATGCAGTTAGGAGGGACATCGTTTCGAGGGAGGGGATCGGCGGTGCGCCGCAAGACAGGAAAGTGTTACTTCTGCGGGAGAAAGGGACATTTTGTTGGGGGGGGTGTCCATCCCGTACTTTGCTGAGCAAGGAGTCGCCGGAAAACTGTTGATCCCAGGTTGTGTGGTGGACGACAATCTGGGAGTATGTATTTCGTCCCCAAGTCCGTCTCAGTTTCTCGTACCAGCGGAGGTGGTGGTAGGTACAGGAACTGAGAGGATTTCTGTTCTTCTGGATAGTGGGGCCGCGGCTAATCTGGTGGATGCTCGGTTTGCCCAGGTGCAAGGTATGCAACTGAGTGTATTGGCCAAACCTATCCCTATATTCTCTATTGACGCCAGGCCTCTCGGTCAAGGTAGCTTTGTGCAAGCCGTGCATAACATAGACCTTCGAGTGGGGGCAATACATAAAGAACTATTGTCTTGTTATGTGTTGGAGGGCCTTTCCACTCCTATTGTGTTGGGACTTCCTTGGTTAACTAAACATAACCCAGTTATTAATTGGCAATCCAGAGAGATAAGCCAGTGGGGTGAATTTTGCCATAGTAACTGCATGAACACGGTCATCGGTGCGGTCGTGCCTAGAACCTTACCTCCTTTTCTGGAGGACTTTGAGGATGTGTTTTCAGAAGAGGGGTGTCAAGAATTACCTCCTCATCGCGCGTATGACTGTGCTATAAAATTGCTTCCTGATGCTAAGTTACCTAAATCTAGGTTATAGAACCTTTCTGGTCCTGAGAGGCAAGCTATGAAGGATTATATTTCGGAAAGTCTAGCCAAGGGGCATATTAGACCTTCATCTTCCCCAGTGGCCGCGGGGTTCTTCTTTGTGAAGAAAAAAGATGGAGGCCTACGCCCTTGCTTGGATTTCCGTGAGCTTAATCGGATTACGGTCCGAGATCCGTATCCGCTCCCACTTATTCCTGATCTCTTCAATCAGATTGTGGGCGCCAAATGGTTCTCTAAGTTGGATCTCAGGGGGGCGTATAATCTGATTAGGATAAAGGAGGGGGATGAGTGGAAGACGGCGTTTAACACTCCGGAGGGACATTATGAGAACCTTGTCATGCCTTTCGGTCTGACTACTGCCCCGGCGGTGTTTCAACATTTTGTTAATGACATCTTTCGCCACCTAGTGGGACAGTTTGTTGTCATTTATCTAGATGACATCTTAATTTACTCGCCGGATCTTGTGTCTCATCAGGAGCATGTGAGACAGGTGTTGCAGATCTTGCGAGACAATAAACTGTACGCCAAATGGGAGAAGTGTGTATTCGCCGTACAGGAACTTCAGTTTTTAGGATTCCTGGTGTCAGCTTCTGGTTTCCGTATGGACCCTGGGAAAGTGAAGGCAGTGCTTGAATGGGATCGGCCAGAGGATCTTAAGGCACTGCAGCGTTTCCTGGGGTTTGCTAACTACTACCAGAAATTTATTCGTAATTTCTCATCCGTTGTCAAACCTCTCACTGACATGACAAAAAAAGGGACGGATTTTTCTAGGTGGTCTGACAAAGCTTGTCAAGCATTTTCCTCCTTGAAAAAATGTTTTGCTTCAGCACCCATACTCATCCAACCTGATGCATCACAACCGTTCATTGTGGAGGTAGACGCATCTGACGTAGGAGTGGGTGCGGTATTATCTCAAGGTCCGTCCCCTGGTAAATGGCATCCGTGCGCTTTCTTCTCTAAAAAATTGTTGTCCGCCGAGAGGAATTATGATGTCGGCAATAGGGAACTCTTGGCCATTAAGTTGGCTTTTGAAGAGTGGCGTCACTTTTTGGAGGGGGCAGTCCACCGGTCACCGTCATTACTGATCACAAGAACCTGCTGTATTTAGAGTCTGCAAAACGTCTGAATTCCAGACAAGCTAGATGGTCGTTGTTCTTTACCAGGTTTAATTTTGTCGTCACATATCGTCCTGGGTCAAAAAATGTAAAGGCTGATGCCTTGTCTCGTAGTTTCCCGGGGGCCGGGTAGACGGATGACCCGGTTCCTATTCTTCAGGAGGGAGTTGTGGTGTCGGCTGTATGCTCTTAGCTTGAGGAGGAGATATTGGAGGCTCAGGGGGATGCCCCTGTAGGACCTCCAGGGAGACTGTTTGTTCCAGATCAGTTAAGACAAAAGGTTATCGAGGCACATCATAATTCTGCTTTGGCAGGACACCCAGGGAGTAAAGCAACTGTGGATCTCGTTTCTCGCCGGTTTTGGTGGCCTAACTTAAATAAAGAGGTGGTAACTTTTGTCGCGTCCTGTGGGGTATGTGCGCGCTCTAAGACCCCACATACCCGTCCGTCTGTGGCCCTTTTACCGTTGAAAATCCCGGAGCTTCCATGGACTCATCTGTCTATGGACTTCATTACGGACCTCCCTCCGTCTTCAGGTAAAACTGTCATACTAGTTGTAGTTGACAGGTTCAGTAAGATGGCACATTTTATTGCTCTTCCTGCTCTTCCTAATGCTAAAACTCTGGCGCAGGTGTTCATTGGGGAGATTGTGAGACTTCACGGGTTGCCTTCCGATGTGGTGTCGGATCGGGGGTCTCAGTTTGTGTCCAAATTCTGGAGGGCATTTTGTTCTCGTCGGGGGATGCAGTTGTCATTTTCTTCGGCTTTTCATCCGCAGACTAATGGTCAGACAGAGCGTCTGAATCAGAGCTTAGAGACATATCTCCGGTGTTTTGTCTCAGAGAACCAAGAGGACTGGTCTTCTTTCTTGCCTCTGGCAGAGTTCGCTCTTAACAATAGGCGGAGCGAGTCCACTGGTAAGTCCCCGTTTTTTGGGGCATATGGTTTTCACCCCAGTTTTGTACTTTCAATGGGGGGGGCTCTTCTGGGGTTCCTGAGGAGGAACGATTTTCGTCGTCACTTGCTTCAGTGTGGAGAGGAGTGCTTAATAATCTGAGCACTATGGGGAACCGATACAAACGTATGGCTGATAGGAGGAGAGTGTCTGGTCCGGACCTAAGTGTGAACGATCTGGTATGGTTGTCTACCAAGAATATAAAACTTAAGGTTCCCTCCTGGAAACTGGGTCCAGGTTCATCGGGCCATACAGGATCAGTTCAATAATTAATCCGGTGGCTTTCCGTCTTGACCTCCCTCCTACGTTTAAAATCCACAATGTGTTCCACAAATCGTTGCTTAAGAGGTACGTGGCACCAGTTATACCGTCACCTCTACCTCCTCCTCCAGTGGTGGTCAATGGTAATTTGGAGTTTCAGGTATCGAAGATCATTGATTCACGTCTGAATCGCCGGTCCCTTCAGTACCTTGTTCATTGGAGGGGGTATGGTCCTGAGGAGAGGATGTGGGTTTCTGCGTCGGATATTAACGCAGACCGATTGGTTCGGGCCTTCCACACTACTAACCCAGATAGACCAGGCCCTGAGGGTCCAGAGGCCCCTCGTAGAAGGGGGGGTACTGTCACGGGTGTGTCGCGGCGGAGATCGTCGCGATTGCACACCCTGACTTCGCACAGCTGAGTTTCTGGTGCTGGGTGTTTTTCAGCACTGAGGGAGTTAATTCTTTCTCTCTCGATGCTGGACAGACCAGCCTCGCCCAGCTGCGATTGATGTTTTGTTAATTAGCTTCCTTCTTATACCTGCTGGTCTGCTGGGGAAGTTGCCGGTGAAAGCATTCATTCAGACCAGCAGAGCGGATCGTTTCTGAGAAGACTTAAGCTAAGAGTGCCTGTTGTGGTTTTTCCTCTCCTCGCTTATTGTTTATCTTCTTAACCTTTTGTGTTCCTCTGTAGTGGAAGTTTTGTATGCAAGGCAGTGTTTTCTTTACCCCCTGTCTGTCTCGTTTGTATTTGACTGTGTGTAAGCTGTTGCCTGCCCATTCCCTGTGGTGGTAATCAGGGTCCTTCTCAGGACTAGATTACAGTGGTCAGGGATCTACAGGAGACAGGGTTACGCTGGCGGCCTGGACCTCTGTACCATTAACAGTACCTCCAGGTAGAGGGACTAGTCAGGACCCCATTTCAGGGTCAGCATAGACCCCGGTCCACCTCTATCCTGAGACAGCGTTTCACGTGCACAGTATAGACCCACAATACATTGGATATTATGTCAGGTAAGACATTGCTGGCAGATTCTACGTATACATGTTGATATTTTCTATAATATGAAATATAGAGTGTTGTCTCATTAGATATATGTTACTATCATAGAATATATCTGTTATACGTCGTGACAGATGGAGTGACTTCTGGGACTCAGCGTCATGAGTTTCGTAAGCGCATTGGGTTATGTTTCTACTGTGGTGACGCTTCCCATGCTATCTCTGTCTGCCCTAAGCGGGGAAGACGTTTTGCACGCTCAGTTGTCTTGGAAAAATATTTAGAGTTGAGAGTCCTCAGTGGTTGATACCTTTTAATGGCTAACCTTTTAATCAGTTGTCTTGGGTAGTGTTCAGACTAAATTTCTGTTGACTGTAAGGTCTCTTTCACATTTCCGGCGGGCGCATGGCGGCGCCCCCGGCATTTTGCCGCAGCGCCGCATCTGAAAATCTGATGCGCCGCATGTGGCTTTTTTCGCATTGATATGCATTAGCGCCGCATGTCAATGCGTTGCATGCGGTTTTGTCCGGATGCGGCGCAAATGTACATTGCGGCGTCCGGAAAAAACGCTGCATGTAACGTTTTTTTTTTTTGCCGGATGGTTTCTTATCTCTCCAAGCATCAGAAACCATCCGGCAAAAAAACGCATTTTGGGCGCTGGAAGTGTGAAAGGTTTTCACATGCGGCGCTGCGGTAAAATGCCGGGGGCGCCGCAAGGCGCCCGCCGGAAATGTGAAAGAGGCCTTACCCTGATTTGCTCCCTGTCCATTTTTCTGCTCAAGCTTTTGTTGATTCAGGAGCAGCTATTAACCTGATGGATTTTGACTTTGCCAAACTTTGTGGGTTTCCCATGATACCCCTGCGGAAGTCTATTCCCCTACTGGGCATTGATTCTACCCCTTTGGCGGAGAATAAACCCCAGTTTTCTACTCAGGTGATAATGAGGGTTGAACCAGATCATCAGGAGAGTTGCAAATTTCTGGTGCTGCATAATCTGCATGACATTATTGTACTAGGTTTCCCTTGGTTACAGTCTCATAATCCTGTTTTGGATTGGAAATCTGTGTCTGTGAGCAGTTGGGGCTGCCAATGTGTTAATACTGACACTCCTGTTTTTTCTGCCTCTCCCCAGTCTCAGGATGTCCTGACTTTTTGACTGATTTTTCTGATGTGTTTACTGAAAGTAAATCTGCGTCCTTGCCCCCTCACAGGAGCTACGATTGCGCTATTGAATTAGTGCCTGGTGGTAAATTTCCTAAAGTTCGCCTTTTTAATTTATCTGTACCTGAACATGATGCTGTGCGATCTTATATCAAGGAGTCATTGGAGAAGGGTCATTTCAGACTATCCTCTTCACCCTTGGGCGCCGGTTTTTTCTTTGTGGCCAAAAAGGATGGTTCATTGAGGCCGTGTATTGATTAACGCCTCCTGAATAAGATCACTGTTAAATATCAATATCCGTTACCTTTGATTTCTGACCTATTTTCCAGAGTGAAAAGTGCTAGTTGGTTTACCAAGCTTGACCTCAGGGGGGCGTATAACCTTATTTGCATTAAGCACGGGGATGAATGGAAGACGGCGTTTAACACCCCAGAGGGGCATTTTGAGTACCTAGTGATGCCTTTTGGGCTTACTAATGCCCCTTTCGTCTTCCAATCCTTCATGAATGATATTTTCAGGGATTTTGTGGATAAATTTCTGATTGTTTATTTGGATGATATCTTGATTTTTTCCAATGACTGGGACTCTCATGTGAAACATGTTCGGACTGTGTTCCAGATTTTGAGAGAGAATGCACTGTATGTGAAGGGATCAAAGTGTATTTTCGGCGTACAGAAGATCTCATTTCTGGGATTCATTTTGTCTCCGTCTGTTATTGAAATGGACCCGGTCAAGGTTCAGGCCATCTGTGATTGGGTTCAACCTACTTCATTGAAGGCTCTTCACATATTTTTGGGTTTTGCCAATTTTTATCGTAAATTTATTGGTAGTTTCTCTGGTATTGTTAAACCATTGACTGATCTGACCAAAAAGGGTACCGATGTGGTGAATTGGCCTCCTGAGACAGTTTCTGCATTTCAGGAACTTAAGCAGAGATTCATTTCTGCTCCTGTTCTACGGCAGCCTGATGTTTCTCTGCCGTTTCAGGTGGAGGTTGATGCCTCTTGAGATTGGGGCAGGTGCCGTTTTGTCCCAAAGGGATCCAGAGACCTCTAAGAGTAACCCTTGTGCCTTTTTCTCTCAAAAATTTTCTCCAACTGAACATAATTATGACGTGGGTAATCGGGAGTTATTGGCCATGAAGTGGGCCTTTGAAGAGTGGAGACATTGGCTGGAAGGAGCCAAACATCAGGTGGTGGTCCTCACGGACCATAAGAACCTGGTTTATCTTGAATCAGCCAAGCGACTTAATCCTAGACAGGCCAGGTGGGCCTTGTTTTTCACACCTTTTAATTTTGTGGTTTCTTTTCTTCCTGGCACTAAGAATGTCAAGGCGGATGCCCTTTCGAGGAGTTTCTTTGCAGATTCTCCTGAGTTATCTGATCCTGCTGTTATTTTGAAAGAGGGTGTGGTTCTCTCCGCCGTTTCGTCCAATTTAAGACTGGCTCTGGAAGGGTGTCAGGAGGATAAACCTGAGCGCTGCCCTGTTGGGAAGTTTGTTCCAGACCAGTGAAAGAGGAGTGTGATGTCTGAGATTCATTGTTCCGCGTTGGCTGGTCATCCCGGGATTTTTGGTACCAGAGACTTGGTGAGTCGCTCCTTTTGGTGGCCTACTTTGTCTCGTGACGTCAGGGACTTTGTGCAGTCCTGTGGGACTTGCTCTCGTTCCAAGCCTTGCTCTCATTCTAGTGGTTTGTTAATGCCATTACCTCTACCCAAGAGACCATGGACCCATATTTCTATGGATTTTATTTCTGAC
>JARQOD010003373.1:35118-65713 GCA_033576555.1 Oophaga sylvatica | reverse complement strand
CCAGAGATCTGATTTAGGTAGATGAGATCGTGTGATCTCAGGTGTTTTGGCAATCAGAAGTTTTTGGTATTTTTAAGGTTTTTTTGGACTGCAGTCAGAATTCTTTCCTGTACTTTCTGTTTAGACAGATTGGGACCCAGCGTTTGCTCATTCTATTTTCTGTCTGTGTCCGTGCTTTCTTCTTGTTTAACCTCCATTACATGTTTGGGGGCTTCCTATTTTCTTTGGGGATCTGCTCCGGGGCAGATAGCTTTCATCTTTCTGCCTTTAGGTGTAGTTATCTCTCAGGCTGTGACGAGGCGTCTAGGATCAACGTAGGAACGCTCCACGGCTACCTCTAGTTGTGTGGTTAGTTCAGGTTACTGCAATCCAATAGGTTCCAGCCGCTCTGGTGTATTACCGTTTTTGCTTTTTCACCTCAGCTACCAACACAACAGGTAACTGAGGAGGATAAAAGGCAAACTAGACTAGGCAACTAGACACCAGAGAGGTTGGTAATTTAGTGGATTGTAGACCCCTAAACTGACAGCACAACTAGAATTAGCCGTTGGATGTACCTGCGATGACCTAGATGCCTCGACACAGCCCAAAGAGTTAACTAAGCCTAAATAGAGAAATGGAAAAGCTAACTGCCCCGGAGTAGAGCCCCAAAGGAATAGAAAGTCCTCAAACATGTATTGATGGTGAGGCAGATGAGGCACAAACACAGGCAGAAAACAGAGTAAGCAAACGCAGGGGCCCAGGATGTCTAGACAGAACAGGACAGGAAAGGATACTGTCTGCAATCCAGCAAAAACCCTAAGAAAAACTACAACACATCTGGTATGCAAAAATCCTGAGGCCACACAACCTCGCCCCTGCTAAATCAGAACTTTGGAGTTACTGGGAGCTGAACAACAGATACTGAAATAACAGGGAACTAAAGCCACAGAAAAGACTGAAGCAGGCTGTAGCAAATGAACACAGACTCCAGCACGGGTCCCCGCAGGGAATCCCGGCTGAACTAATTCCAGCAAGACAGAAAACAGAGAAAAGCAAAATGCAAACAAAAGCCACAGATTTATAGAGCGAAATAAATTATCTGAAAGATGCAGGACACAGCAGGGAGAAGCAGACTTCCAAGAGGCTAGGAAGAAACAAATCACGGAAAAGCATTATGGGGAAACTGCTCACTGATATCTCCCCAGTCAGAAACATCTGATTTCCAATCATCCCCATCAGGTGAAAGACTTATGTTCTGCAGAGCTGCTTTATTACCAGCAGTAACCACCAGAGGAAGCCCAGACTCAGAAGTCAGATTTAAAGTGTTCACAACAGGAAGGAGAGATGCAAAGTTCTCCTTATAGCGTGGGTCTAGCAGCTAAGATGAATGTAACAAGAAGGTCTTGGAAAGGCAGCTGTAAATAAAGTCTGCCATATATTCCAAGCTTCCTACAGCCAACACTTCCTTGTCTCCATGATGACTACTCTCCATCTCCTCCTCCTCCTTCTCTTCCTACTCATTACCCTCCTTAGCCCATTCATGTAGGAGATGAGATGAATCTTGAGTGTGTACTAGCCTCTGTTGCTCCAGCAGCTGTTTAAGCAGGTCCTGTTCCTCCTCCCCTTCCTGAGCTTCCATCTCCAAATTGCTACCCAATCCACACTGAGAAAATGATATGAGTCTGGGCAGGGTAGTATCTCTATGTCTCATGTCTTCCTCTATCTCCACCTTGTCTGCATGCAAAGCTTCATGTTTAATTATCACGCCTCCTGACGAAGTTATTTGAAACGTGAGGAGGGGCGCCGGGCTCGGGGAACACTGCTTTCGGTTCACTCCAGTAAGTACTTATTGGCATTTTGCCTTTTGATACACTCCACTCGTGTTTCCTTGTTTTTTTGGACAAATCTAATTACTCTACCTCACTTATATTTACGGCAGCTGCAGTATAATTGATTAGTGGCTAGTGCTGGTGCTGTTATTCATCTATTTTTGGAGGTTGATTTATATTGTTTGCACCTTGCACTAACGCTGTTAGTATTTTTTGTAAGCTGCCTATTTGATTCTTAAGATAGTTGTATAGTATATATAACAACATTAAAAGCGCTAATATTTATATATATTTAGGCTGGTCTGGCACTGGTTGTACTTTATGGTGATATTGGTATAGGTATAATAATATTTGCAGAAATTAGCACTATATGCTCTAAATTTTTTTGAAACTTTATTCAAGATATATTCTTATATGAATGATTAAATTGTGCTATATTTTACAATTTAAGAAAATAATATCTATTTATAATGTTGTTGTCACAGCTTTTATAGATTTTTGGCAGTGTACATATTTAATTACATTATAATATTTGCCTGGTTCAATCTTGGTTTGTGGTGCTCTTTATTTTTTATGTATTTATGTATGTAATAAAATTTATATTTTTTCAAGAAAAATCTTTTGGTAACTTATTTTTTCTTTATTCCATTGGATATGATTTGAATGGGGAGTTGCATTTGTATTATCAGTATGTATTGAGTTATTGGACTGTGATTGGTCCGTCTAATTGAAATAAGAAATTATTGTATGCTTAATGTTTAATATCAGCAGTGACTTTTAAGTAGGCACAAAAACACAGAAGCAGGATCATTGTGTTGATGATTAAGTCATCACTAAAGATGAGCGAGTATGCTTGTTGCTCGTCTTTTCCTGAGCATGATCAGGTGTCCTCCGAGTGTTTTGGTGTGCTCGAAGATTTAGTTTCTGTCGACCAGCTGTATGATTTGTGGCTGATGGACAGACTGAATAAATGTGAGGAATGCCTGTTTGTTATGGAATTGCCACATGTATTCAGGCTGTCTAGCAGTCGCAAATCATGCAGCTGCGTTGACAGAAAATAAATGTCCGAGCACGACCAAATACTCAGAAGACACCCGAGCATGCTCAGCAAAACCTCAGCAACGAGTATACTCGCTCATAACTAGTCATCACCACTCATTATCTTTCTGGAGTTCTCAAAGTCTTGGAGAACCAAACAAATGTCAGACATCTATGCCCATTCTTCAGCTCTTCAGTTGTAATGTATGGTGGCTGACCAGAATAAAAAACAGGCATGTTGGAGCTAGTATTCCACAACTGGCCTCTGCTGCTCAAAAAACCTTTCCAGCATGTGCAATATGGAATTTCTGCATGTGTTCACATCACACACCAGTCGGTGAGCTGGCACTTGCATGACTGCGCTGCACTGACAGTGCACGGCAGCTGAACCTGACAATTAGGGATCGAGTTCCCGGTGCTGCACAAGGGGAATCTCGAACCAGTCCCGCTGCGGTCCCCCATCCATCTGCGGCCACAGTGGAGCCTGCTCAGCGGAGACGTCAGTCCCAGCATCTCACTCAGTCTAATACTGTGCAGAGGCTTGTTGCTGCATCTTCTGGTTCCTCTATTATAACCAGTGCTGTAGCAGGCAGTCTTGGGACTAAGTGCTGCTTTCTCCATCTGAGCATGCCCAGGGCAAGAGCTCCCATTGGAGATCAGGGGTCACATGCTCGGTTACAGCAGCGACTCCCATTGGTCCGCCAGGAAGGTCCTGAAACTGCTTGTGTTCTGGAACAGTTTCTCATTGGTCCTTTTCTGGAATGTCTTGCAGTTGGTACTATAAATGGTGCGCATGACCGCTCGGCCATGCGCTAGTATACAATTTTGTTATGTGCTTTGCGCCAGTGTGATCACGCACGCATGTGGTTAGGGCTCGGCAGAAATAAGCCCTAGAATACCGGCACCTCCGGTGAGGAGATTTGTATGCACGTGTTCAGGGCTTGGCTGTAATAGCCTCTAGAATACCGGCTACTCCGGTGAGGAGTTGCTTGTTTGCGTTGCTGACTGCATCACCACGGACCGCTATCCTCACAGCAGTTATCTATGTACTCCTGTGGTGTTAACAGGACACAATCTTTATCTCAGCGTCTATGTCAGCGACTATGTGAAGTAACAGAGCTCGCTTATACCGCCATATCCTGTCATCATTACTAGCAGCAGGCTCTGCCTGCACGGTATACCCCGGGCTCCGAACGCACCCATTATTTAGAATTATTTGGAGCGTTCCGAAGTCACTAACAGTATACTAGCGCCAGGGTCTGGCTAGTAAAATGGCGGATGACCAGCGTCTGCAGCGGTATATCCAGCAGCTGGAGGGTAGGTTGGTGACTCTAGAGCGCACAACCTCAGCTGTGGATCTTACCGCAGTCGCTGTTCAGTTTGCTAGTGTGGCGGCAGCCAGTTTGTCCTCTGCTACCCCTGCTCCGACTTTTTCCCGCCTCCCACTTCCAGACATTTTGCTGGTGACAGTGAACAATGTCAGGGTTTCATGAGTCAGTGCTCATTACATTTAGAGCTTCTGGCTGCATGTTTTCCTATGGAGCAGGCGAAAGTGGGTTTTATCATATCCCTTTTGTCAGGCAGGACGTTGGAGTGGGCAATGCCGTTATAGGAGCGCGATGTTCGTGTGATGCAGAGTGCTCCTCTCTTCTTGGATACTCTGAGACAGGTCTTTTTAGGACCTCGTGTCACACACGATACGGCGCATCAACTGTGGCAATCACCAGGTTCATCCATGGTCAGCCCGTTCACCGTCCAATTTCGACTTGGCCTGGAGCTGAGTGGCAGTAAAGTCTTTATACCGTGTACGGAGGGATGGTAGACCATGTGAAGGACGCCTTGTCCCCAGGAGATTCCACCACACTGGAGGAGCTCATTACCAATCTACCCGCATCGACCTCTGTTTTACGAGCGGAGGTTGGAGCGGAACGAGTGTAGGCAGAGGTTCCAGCTGGCGCCCACCTTCGCCAGACCTCTTGAATCTTTCGTTCAGGTGCCCGATTCCTGAGGCCTGGAGTTCTCGAGAGAGACCTAAGTTTCGGCGCTCGAGTACTTGATTTGTAATGTTTGCCAACAGTTAGGGCATTAAGCTAATAAATGTCCACAGCGGTCTGGAAACGACAGTGTCTAGTAACTATTGGAGAGGGTTGACTAGACAAAGCAGTACACGCCTTCAAGTTGTCCTTTAAGGGGACAATCAATTTAGGCTCATCCACTATAACAGTTACGCTTTGTGTGGACTTTGTAGCAGAAGGAAATTTCATGTCCTCTACCTTTGCTCTCCGCCACTCAATACCTCTGTTCAAGTAGTGAATGAGTCGACACTGCCTTCACAAATCACACATCAGACCATGCCTTTCACGTTATCTCTGTCCCCTTCCCATCAGGAGATTATCTCACTTCTTGTCATTCCCGAGGGAGTAGACAAGATATTGCTGGGGATGCCCTGGCTCTGTTTCCATTCCCCACATATTGAGTGCATCTCTGGGAGAATATTGGGTTGGAGTGAGTCGTGTAAAGGCAGATGTATGAGGGAATGCATTCAGGTGGCTACTACAGAGATACCCGCAGATATTACTTCCCTTCCCAAATACTATTGGGCTTATGCAGATGTGTTATCCAAGAAGGCTGCGGAGATAATTCCTCCTCACCGTCCCTATGACTGTCCTATTGACCTCTTGCCTGGAGCAGAACCTCATTGGGGACGAGTCTATCCCCTTTCTCTCCCGGAGACGGAGGCTATGTCTCAATACATTCAGGAAAATCTGGCAAGAGGATTCATTAGGAAGTCAGTGTCACCTGCAGGGGCGGGGTTCTTCTTCGTTCAGAAGAAGAATGGAGAATTACGTCCATGCATCGATTACAGGGGTCTTAACGACATTACCGTTAAGAATAAATACCTGTTGCCCCTGATTTCTGAGCTCTTTGATAGGCTCCAGGGAGCAAGGGTATTTACCAAATTAGACCTGCGGGGTGCTTATAACCTGATTTGCATCCGTGAGGGGGACAAATGGAAGACGGCTTTTAATAACAGGGATGGGCACTATGAATATCTGGTGATGCCCTTCGGGCTCTGTAATGCCCCATCCGTTTTCCAAGGCTTTGATAATAACATCTTCCGGGATATGCTTTCCACCTCGGTCGTAGTCTATCTGGATGATATTCTCATCTTCTCTCCAGATATTGACTCCCACCGGAAAGATGTCTGCAGAGTCTTCGACCTCTTGCGGGCAAATTCCCTTTATGCAAAGTTGGAGAAATGTGTGTTTGAGCAGGAATCTTTACCATTCCTGGGCTATATCATCTCCGCCCAGGGATTGGCTATGGATCCTGCCAAACTACAGGCTGTGATGGACAGGCAAGAACCCCATTCCCTTAAAGCGGTGCAGCGCTTTATGGGGTTCATTAATTATTATCGCCAGTTCATTCCCCATTTCTCGACTTTGGTAGCTCCCTTGGTAGCCCTCACCAAGAAGGGAGCAAATCCCAAATTGTGGTCCGAAGAAGTCTCCAAGGCTTTCACCTCAATTAAGTCTCATTTTGTTATGGTTCCTATCCTACACCGCCCTGATGTTGATAAGCCATTCATATTGGAGGTGGGTGCCTCATCCATTGGTGCTGGAGCAGTCCTCTTTCAAAAGGATGCTCACGGTTGGAAGCATCCTTGCTTCTTCTTCTCCAAGACGTTCACATCCGTGGAGAGGAATTATTAAATCGGGGACAGGGAGTTGCTAGCAATTAAGTTGGCTTTCTCTGAGTGGAGACATCTGTTGCAGGGGGCTCGCTTTCACTTCCAAGTCTTCACCGACCACAAGAATTTGGTATATCTTCAGACAGCCCAGTGGCTTAATTCTCGCCAGGCCAGATGGTCCTTGTTCTTCTCCCGGTTTCATTTCACACTCCATTTTCTCTCGGGAGAGAAGAGCATTCGTGCCGATGCTCTCTCTCGCTCTGTGATGTCCTCTGAGGAGGAGGAGCCTCGGCTTATTGTCCCCACAGAGAGCCTGAGAACAGTGGCCCCGGTTTCGCTAGAGTCTGTGCCCCCGGGCAAGACTTTTGTACCTACCAATTTGCAACCGGAGGTACTCTCATGGGCACATTCGTCCTGGGTGGGTGGACACTTTGGTGCAAAGAGGACATCTGAGTTGCTGGCGAGGACATACTGGTGGCCGCATATGGTCCGTGACGTTGGGAACTATGTTCGGGCGTGTGTCTCCTGCGCCAAGAATAAGTCTCCTCGACAACGGCCAGTTGGTTTACTTTACCTTTGCCGGTGGCAGACAGGCCATGGGAGATGGTTGGGATAGACTTTGTGGTGGGCTTACCGAGGTCTCGTGTCTGCACCATCATTTGGGTAATCACCGACCATTTTTCCAAAATGGTGCATCTGGTGCTGCTACCACGGTTACCTTCTGCATGGGCTCTGGCAGCTTGTTCATTAGGCACATCTTCCGTCTACACGGCATGCCGGACAAAATTGTCAGTGACCGAGGTGCCCAGTTTGTGTCTCGTTCTGGAGAGAGCTTTGTCGTTACTCAGTATTGAGTTAAATCTCTCTCAGCATACCATCCGAGACAAAGGTTGTAGAGTGGGCAACCAGACCTTGGGCACTATCTACGACATTTTGTCTGCAGGCAGAATGACTGGCATCCTGCTACCGTGGGCTGAGTTTGCACTAAACAATGCTGTGGCTGACTCCACCGGACATACTCCATTCCTCCTAAACTACGGTCAGCATCCACAGGTTACGATGCCCATGTCCGTGTCTTCTGCCGACTCCAGGGTGGCAGACTGGGCTGTGGAGGCACGGGACATTTGGGACAATACCCAGGATGCTATTCAGGCGTTCAAGGAGAGGATGAGGTCCTCCGACGCCGCACATCGGCGCCCCGCACCGACATTTGCTCCTGGGGACTTGGTGTGGCTCTCCGCCCATAAAATCAGGCTGCAAGTTGAGTCCACTAAGTTGGCACCCTGCTACCTGGGTCCTTTCAAAGTCCTCGAGAAGGTTAACCCTGTGGTATACCATTTGGCTCTTCCACCACGCCTGGTATCTCCGACACCTTTCACGTATCCCTCCTGAAACCTGTGCTCATCTCCTGGTTTACCGAGTCATCTGCTCGGATATCAGGTTCGTCTACGGACGACCATGAGGTGAACGCCATCTTAGGGTGTAAGGTGGTACGGGGCAAAAGATTTTATTTGGTGGATTGGAGGGGTTATGGGCCTGAGGATAGGTTCTGGGAGCCTGCCGAGCACGTCCACGCTCTGCAGCTCATCGCTGCCTTTGAATGCAGCGAGGCCCAAAGAAGGGGGGCCCTAGGAGTGGGGTAATGTTAGGGATCGAGTTCCCGCTGCTGCACAAGGGGATTCTCGAACCAGTCCCCTACGGTCCCCCATCCATCTGCGGCCGCAGTGCAGCCTGCTCAGCGGAGACGTCGGTCCCAGCATCTTGCTCAGTCTAATACTGTGCAGAGGCTTGTTGCTGCCTCTTCTGGTTCCTCTATTATAACCAGAGCTGGAGCGGGCAGTCTTGGGATTAAGTCCTGCGTTTTTCCATCTGAGCATGCCCAGGGCAAGATCTCCCATTGGAGATCAGGGGTCACATGCTCGGTTACAGCAGCAACTCCCATTGGTCCGCCAGGAAGGTCCTGAAACTGCTTGTGTTCTGGAACAGTTTCTCATTGGTCCTTTTCTGGAAGGTCCTGTAGCTGCTTCTATAATAGGTGCGCATGACCACTCAGCCATGCGCTAGTATCAATTGTGTTATGTGCTTTGCGCCAGTGTGATCATGCACGCATGTGGTTAGGGCTTGGCTGAAATAAGCCTCTAGAATACCGGCACCTCCGGTGAGGAGATTTGTATGCACGTGTTCAGGGCTTGGCTGTAATAGCCTCTAGAATACCGGCTACTCCGGTGAGGAGTTGCTTGTTTGCGTTGCAGACTGCATGACCACGGACTGCTATCCTCACAGCAGTTATCTGTGTACTCCTGTGGTGTTAACAGGACACAGTCTCTATCTCAGCGTCTATGTCAGCGACTCTGTGAAGTAACAGAGCTGCTTATACTACCATATCCTGTCATCATTACTAACAGCAGACTCTGCCTGCACGGTGGACCCCGGGCTGCAAATGCACCCATTATTTATAATTATTTGGTGCGTTCCGCAGTCCCTAACACTGACTTTCGGAAATGGGTCTGAAGTGGCTAACCTTGACCAGAAAATAGCCTAGACAGGATTAACTGTAACAGCTGGCCCAGATTAGGGAGGAGGAACTGAGGATTAATGACAAATTCGGAAACTGTCAAGTTCAGTTAGAGAAAATGTGGTGAAGTGACAGAAAAGTTCACAGACAATAGGATGATAGGAGCAGCGCTACTCTCTTACTCGGGGCAGTGGATTGCCAAAAAAACCCTTTTATGCGAATCCGTCTGTCGGCCTCGGAACCTCAAGATGGACATTGGGGGCTTTTAGGCGCACTAATCCTATGTAGCTACAGGGAAAGATAGTCTCAGACTCTTAGAGGCCGGTGGTGATGGAATCCGGGTGCACTGCTTGTAGTGGAGAAAAATTTGTAGTGCAAGAGGAGTTATCAAAAAGGATGCTCTACCCATACGAAGAATTTCGGCTGAAGTTAAATCCGGTACCTGGGGGAAAGATTGTAACCCAATCATTGTTATTCCTTTCAAAAACTCTGCTGTGGTGTGCGTTTGTCTCCTAGACAAATTAGCATCAGCAGAGCCTGTTTCCGCTTCGCTGTGGCAGTGCTGCAGAGCTAACATTTTCCAACTAATGTGAATGATGTGCTCTGAGATAGCACTTCGGAAATGAAGGATGAACAGGAAGGGTGCAGGGATTCGTGTAGAAAGTGGAAGAAACCCTGATAGAAGTAGGGTCAGCAATCCTCGGTGTCAGTAAAACATGCGCCGTGCTAAAGTGGGGCTTGGGCTCGGCCTCCACAATATGCCATCAGGGAAATGTAGTGTCCCCGGTCACAAGCGCTCTTCCACATGCCAGTCGTTAAGTGGACAAATACAGTAACCGCATTGGTAAGGGCATGGGTGATGTTCTTGAAACGTGCTGGTACAAGGCGGGGATGTCATATTGGGAGAAATAGTGGCAGCTGGGGACCAAGTACTGAGGGACCAATTGTGTACTGTACGCCTGTAGCAGGGCATATTTTCTAATTATTTCGAACCAACAACATTTCACACAAACCAATTTCTACAGTATGTATGATAATAGTAAATTTTTAAACAACCAAAATTCTACACCTGTAGCAAGCCAATTTAGGTTTTTATTTCAAATCAATTAAATTTCACACAAACCAAATTCTAGAGTATTTATAGTTTTTTTTTATTATAAACCAATGAAATTTCATGCAAAGCAGATTCTTTAGTATATATAACAATAGTCAACTTTTGGAACAAAAATATATTGTGAACAGTACAGGCCAAGCATTTTTAAAAATGTTTAAATCACTGTAATTTTACACAAACACGTTAAACTAAACTGTATGAATGACTAATTGAATCCCAAACAAATTTTCAATGCTTTTTTTCAGTGTTAAACAATATATCACAGTAATGTAATAAGAACTGTGTTACAGTAAGTAATACGTTTTGGAAGGTTTATTTTCCAGCTTTTTATACCACCATAATGTAACAAGAACCACATTACAGAGTATGGATGAATAATTGAATTCTTAAAAAGCTTTGGAGGATTCTTTCAAATTTTCTATACCACCATAATGTAACAAGAACCACATGACAGTGTATGGATGAATCACTGAATCCATAAAAAGTTTTGGAGGTTTTTTTCCGTTTTATGTACCACTGTAATGTGAAAACAACTGCGATAAAGTGTATGGATGAATCTTTGAATCCATAAAAAAAATTTACCCTTATTTTTCGGAATATAAGACATGCTTTTTTCCCCAATTTTTATGGGAAAATGGGGTGTGTCTTATAATGCAGATATACCTTACCGGCAGCAGTGGAGCAGGGTTCCAGGGTCACCCCAGGTCATAGGCTGGGATGAAAGGGTGTTCGGATGTGGGGCGCTCCGCTGCAGGTGTTTCATGCTGCCGGTTTTCAGTGCTGCTGGTGTTCCTTGCTGCAGGTGTTCCATACTGCGGGGGCTCTGCCAATATTTTGTGAAAGGCCAGAGCCCCCGCAGTAGCATGGTTTCGTTGCGGTGCACTCTGGGAAAATGTCTGTCGGGGGCGGCACACGCGCAGATGGAGATCTCGGCACCAAGATCTCAGAGATGAGATCTCAGCGGTGAAATCTTATGTCCCGAGATCTTGGTGCTGAGATCTCCATCTGCGCATGTGCTGCTCCCGGCAGCCATTTTTCCGGAGTCCACCGCATAGGAAACCATGCAACTGCAGGGGCTCTGGCCTTTCACAAAATGCAGGCAGAGCACGGAACACCTGCAGCGCGGAACACCCGCAGCATGGAACACCCGCAGTGGAGCGCCACACATTCGAACACCCCCTCATTCCAGCCTGCAGCTTGTAGCATCACCCCACTCCTCTCTCCTTCAGCAACGACCCTGGGACCCTGCTTCACTGCAGCCACCATACCCGGTAAGTAATAAGACGCATGGATTATAAGAATCACCACCATTTTATTAAAAAAAAACATTTTTCCTACTTTTCTCCTCAAAATTTGGGGAGCGTCTTATAATCCACAAAATACGGTACTTTTTGTTTAGTTTTTTATATCACCGAAATGTAGCAGAAAGCACATAATACTCTATGGATGAGTAATTGAATCCAAACTAAGTTTTCTATACTTTTTTGGAATGTTATATAACACAGAAATATACCACTAATCACATAAACACTGTATGGGTGAGAATATGCTAAATATATATATAAAAAAAAAATTCACCCCACCAAAAAAAAAAGGACTTTTAGTTAGAGTTGAGCGATACTTTCCGATATCCTAAAGTATCGGAATCGGAATGGTATCGCCGATATCACTAAAATATCGGCGATACCCGATACCGATACCGGAAGTCCCATGTAAGTCTATGGGAACAAAATATCGAAATTAAAAAAAACCCATTCTTGCCTTGTTGGTTAATTGTACATGAAGGAAAACAAGAAAGAGTAATGTAGAATGTATTGGGGAAGGTTGAGGAGACATTAAAGGCATAGATGTTTAACCCAATCAAATGGAATAGCATAAATATTTTTTTTTTTAAAGATGTTCGGATTGACGAAGAAATTGACAATGTTAACGTTTTTTATATTTAGGCAATATGTATATTACACAACTTCCATGCTCTTCATCTTCACCTTTTTAACTTTTCACACACTTTCTCCTTCATAATCTTCTGCAGCATCATCTTTTTCATCAAATTATTCTTCATCTTCACCTTCTTTATCTTCTTCTTAAACTTCTTGCTATTCATCTTTGTTAACATTACTCATATTCTTCTTATTAAACTATTATTCTTATTCATATTCTGCTTCATCTTCTTCATCATATTCTTATTTGTGACAGAGAATCCTGTACTTGTAATCTGTCAAAGTATGAATTTTTCATCCTTCCGTTCTTGCTGTCACAAAAGATTTAAATTACAACAGTATTTGTCCGTGTTCAGTTTAGCCTGCAGCAGCAGGCATTTTCCAGGGGCACCACGAGGAGGAACGGACTCACCCCCATACACTGCTTAGTCTTCTTCTGCTTAGAATTTAGAGCATATATTTTGCTCTTCATTTTGGTCTTATACTTCATGTTCTTCTGCTTTTAGATCTTCTGCTTATTGTTCTTGTGTCTCTTGTTCCGTATCTTGTATTTGTAGCACAATCTTGTACCAGCTGATGTTACTGGGACACGGTTACTAAGCAGGAGGTACCTGTGCTCCAAAGCACTACCAAGGACCAGCAGACGTTGCTGGAACTCGGATACCGAGATGGAGGCACCTAGGCCAAAGGCACTGCGGAGAACCAGTTGACGGTACTGGAACCCGGAGGGGCAGCAGAAGGAAAAGAGCCAATGGCACAACCGAGGACCAGCTGACGTTACTGGGACACGGTTACTAAGCAGGAGGTACCTGTGCTCCAAAGCACTACCAATGACCAGCAGACGTTGCTGGAACTCGGATACCGAGATGGAGGCACCTAGGCCAAAGGCACTGCGGAGAACCAGTTGACGGTACTGGAACCCGGACGGGTAGCAGAAGGTACAAGAGCCAATGCAAGTAACGAGGACCAGCTGACTGTGCTGGAACCCGGAGGGGCAGCAGAAGGAAAAGAGCCAATGGCACAACCGAGGACCAGCTGACGTTACTGAACCCCAGTAACACAGGAGCAAGTGTTGACTGTGCTAACAGCACTTCCGAGCAACAACTGGCGGTGTTGGAGCCCAGGGTCAAGGAGGATGTTTAAATACTAGATCAAGTAATTTCCTTGTTACCTGTCAATTTTAAATGTCTATACTTCAAACAAGAGAAAGATAACCTTTACTACCATAAGATGATGATTTCATTTAAACTAATATCTAGATAAATAAAGAATTGACAAACATAAACACATACATTAACATGTTGAACAGCAATGCAAACCACAAAATAAATTAGTTAAGGAATCTGCTATACGGTTGTACATAAAAGCATACAAGTACATATCTGAATCCATTAATGATGGATAAGTAACAGTATGTACACCATTTTTATTGTATAGACAATGAATGTCTGACTTCAAAACATCATCAGCATTACAAGTTATCTGTGATATTACTAAAAGTTCCATTTGCTGAATAATGTCACTAAATATTTTATACAAAATTATACAATTTCCATCATGTAATACTCATAATATGTGGCAATAATCATTTTTATTAACAAACATAACCTTTCAAAAGTGCATAGTGCATAGTGAAAATTGCTATTTATGGCTGACTGTGACTGTCGACTTGGAAGCATGACAACAGATAGATAAGGTATATATAGATGAGACTGCATAGCCACAGATGGTGAATTGCGATGTAATACTGTACCTCAATAAAGTGTGCGTCACTACTACATAATTTTTTTTATATAGCTTTATAAACAGGGTACATGGATGTATGCTTGTGCCTTTGTTTTGACGCACAGACTGCCTTCCTGCTGAGACGCATTGGGTAGTGAACAGTTGTGTGCAGTGTTCACTGCAGTCTCTGCGGAATAACCACACTTAGACCTTATAACTTTTCAGAGTTTCTTTATCAATCTACCAAGATGAAGAAGGCAGGGAGTAAGGCACGTGGTCGTGGAGTTTCTTCAGGGAGAGGACGTGGGGATTCTGTGGCTGCTGCGGCCCCCAGTGACACAGCATCCACCAGTTTTCCCCGTGAGCGTTCCTTTATGCGCACTTTTGTAGGAGCTCGGAGTACCCCCCTGCTGCGGGAAGAACAAATTGAAGCCGTTGTTGTTTGGATGTCAGCCAATGCATCGACTTCAATTGCTTCCACCTCCTCTCAGGACCACAGCACTGTTGGGCAACCATCTGTCTCTTCACCGCCTGGCAAATTGCCCAGGCAGTCAGAGAGTTCTGTACAGGAGCCAGCTGAGTGTCTGCTTCTGTTCTCAGAATCTATTGGCTTGCAAACAGGGGCCCAGCCAAGCAGCATTCTGTAATGTGAAGAGGGAGTATGCAGTGATGCGCAACAGCTGTGTCTCTCTGAATCTGAAGAGGCGGGTGAGACAGTGCCGATGGTCAGCACACCGCAGAACGCATCTGATGATGATGAGACCCAGGTGCCAGTTTCTGTTGAGCATGGTGCTGGCCAGACCACCCAACAGCAGGTGTTGGAAGAGGGTAGTGGAGATGATGAGGTCCAAGACCCAACATGGCATGAGGAACAGGAAGGTGGTGGGAGCAGCTCAGAGGAATAATAATAATATTTATTTATATAGTGCCATCATATTCCGCAGCGCTTTACAGTTTAGCCGTTTCAGAACACAAGTCATAAGTAACAACGTTAACAATACAATAATTTAAGCTAAATAAGTCGCCCCTGCTCGTGACAGCTTACAATGTACAATGAGATGGGGGAGATACAAAGTATAGGTGTTTATATACAATGGTGCATTTACAATGATGTTCCAGCCATCTTAAGGGACTGAGGGATGGAGATAGTGAATGGGCTAGAGACACACACACACTTACACAGAATACATAGAATGACTTTGATTAGTGAATGTGATAGGCCGCTCTGAACAAATGTGTTTTGAGGGAGCGCCTGAAACCATGCAAATTGTGGATAGTCCTAATTTCTTGGGGTACAGCATTCCAGAGGATTGGCGTAGAGCAGGAGAAGTCTTGGAGTCGGGAGTGGGAGGTACGTATTAGTGCAGAGGTTAGTCGAAAGTCGTTTGCAGAGCGCAGCAGTCGGTTAGGCCGATAGATAGAAATGAGGGAGGAGATGTAGGAGGGGTGCTGCACTGTGGAGAGCTTTGTGGGTGAGAACCAGTACTTTGGTTGAAAGCTGGGAGAGGCCTAGAGAAATGGTTAGTGATAGAAGGAAGATAGAGGAAGACATTGCCCCAACGGTACAAACAGGAGGGAGAGTTAGGCTGCAGACTCGGTTGCCTGTAGCCTCCAGTTTGGCACCTGTTCGGAGCAGTTGTCTTCCAAAAGTCAAAACGTGCGCTCCCAGGACTTGCACTGCGTGGTCCTTTTTTCACACACTTGCACATGATATTTGCTATGTGAAATGCAAGCTGTGTAATTAAAAATTAAAAATAGCTAAAAGTGTCAGTCACCTCAATACCACAAATATGTGGAAACATGTGCGGACAAAGCACGTAGTTGAGTTACAAAGACACACTAGAGATGTAGGCCAACCTACAGCAGCACCTACATCTTCAGGTTGTGTTGAAGCCTCTTCATCGAGCTCACACACAGCTGGTTATGCTTCCTCACAGGATCGCCATGGAAGAACCTCGGCCACTGTTGTCCAGAGACAAACTGTTATTCCACACACAGCAGCAAGTTCCCTGTCATCCTCACACTCCCAGGCCACAAAACAGCCATCGGTAGCACAGGCATGGGATAAAAGACGGCCATACTCCGCAAACCATGCACGAGCACAGGCTCTGAATGCTGGCATTGCAAAACTCCTGTCCCTTGAAATGCTGTGATTCAGGCTGGTGGAGACAGACAGTTTCCGTAACTGAATATCATTGTCAATCCCACAATACAATGTGCCAAGCCGATTTCATTTCAGCAGGCAAGCCGTCCCTGGTCTGCAAAAGCATGTTGAGGGAAAAATTAAACATGCGCTACTAAAAGCCCTCAGTAGCAAGGTCCACCTGACCACCGATGCGTGGACCAGTACCCATTGTTATGATCTGCTACAACCAGTAAGGAAAGAAGGGAATTCTGTCCCTACAATACAACTAAGCTGAATCCCTACGATGTAACGGGGAACCTGATCCTGCGACCAGACCGCTAAAGTCCTCATCTAGTGTGAACGAAGACCTATAGTTGCGAGGGAGTAATCCCTACAAGATCTAGGGACTGTGAGAAAAGGTGGACACCTCCTAACATAAATTGTAGCATGGATAATTAAACAGAAAAATAAATACTTTGTGATCCTAACATCAAGCAAAACTGACAGATTAAGGCACCTAAGCACCCGGCTAGCTTAACAGTAGATAATACAATGAAGTCAAGCAAAGCCAGAAGGGCGGAGCCAGACTAAATAGGGAAAAAAGGTCATGTGACCAGCAAACTGAAACAAAACCTAACAAGAGGGTTCTAACACCCATGGCCAGGGACAATACCTTTCCCTCACTGCCCATTGGGTCAATGTTGTGCAGCCGGGTACTGATCTTGCGAGTGGCGCTGTACGTGTTCTGCCAACTCCAAGGATTGCAGGAATCAAGTCTGTACACATTGATTCCTCGTCCTATTCCAGTTCCTCAGAATCATCGCTGCAGGAGCCGTCACGGTCTACCTCCACATGGACCCGTGAACGTTTACCTGTTGCGACCGATATGAGCACAGCCGTGTCCAAATGTCAACAGGCCATCCTGAAATTAATTTCCATGGGGAATCTTAGCCACACAGCGCAGGAGCTCTGTAATGCCATAAAGCAGGAGAGCGACGTGTGGTTTTTGGAAGAGAATCTACAGGCAGGCTTGGTAGTGTGTGACAATGGCCGAAATCTGGTGTCAGCTCTGGGCCTTGGCAACCTCACTCACATACCATGTCTGTCATATGTGCTCAACTTGGTCGTGCAGAGTTTTTTGAGGGACTATCCGGATCTTGATGCACTGCTGCACAAGGTCCGCCTAGAGTGCGCTCACTTGCGACGTTCCAGCATGGCCAGATCGCTGATTGCAGCTCTGCAACGCAGATTTCACCTTC
Source organism: Oophaga sylvatica (assembly GCA_033576555.1). NCBI lineage: Eukaryota > Metazoa > Chordata > Amphibia > Anura > Dendrobatidae > Oophaga > Oophaga sylvatica. The sequence goes on along the minus strand of JARQOD010003373.1, from coordinate 48,495 downwards.
ATGAACATCGCATCATATGTGACGTACCCACCAGGTGGAATTCCTCGTTACATATGTTGGAGCGGTTTGTGTGAGCAGCAGCCAACAGTAATGGAGTATCAGCTGCATCAGGCGCAGTCAACTCGCAATTTGCGCCGTTCACACTTCACCACTACTGAGTGGGCCTCTATAATAAGAATAATAATATTATTTATTTATATAGCGCCATAATATTCCGCAGTGCTTTACAGTTTAACAGTTTCAAAACACGAGTCATAAGTAACAACGTTAACAATACAATAATTAAAGCAAAATCAGCCGCCCCTGCTGGTGAAAGCTTACAATCTACAATGAGGTGTGGGAGATACAAAGTACAGGTGTTTATATACAATGGTGTTTTTACAATGATGGTCCAGCCATTTTAAGGAAGTGAGGGATGCATGGAGATAGTGAATGGGCTACACACACAGAATTACACATAGAATGACTTTGATTAGTGAATGTGATAGGCCACTGTGAACAAATGTGTTTTGAGGGAGCGCCTGAAACCATCCAAATTGCGGATAGTCCTAATTTCTTGGGGTAGAGCATTCCAGAGGATTGGCGCAGCGCGGGTGAAGTCTTGGAGTTGGGAGTGGGAGGTACGGATTAGTGCAGAGGTTAGTCGAAGGTCGTTTGCAGAGTGCAGCAGTCGGTTAGGCCGATAAATATAAATAAGGGAGGAGATGTAGGGGGGTGCTGCGCTGTGGAGAGCTTTGTTGGTGAGAACCAGTAATTAGAATTGGATCCTATAATGAATGGGCAGCCACTGCCAGTGTAATGAGTGGCGAATAACTCTATGAAGGATATCTGCCACGTTTTGCGTGCGTTTGATGAGTCAACGCGGATGGCGAGTGCAGATGATGCACTAGTCAGCCTGACTGTCCCCCTTATCTGCCTGCTTCAAAAAACACTGCAAGCACTAAGGCATGAGGTTTTGGAAGAGGTGGAGGATGAGGAGTCACAAATTCCATCACCTTCTGGACAGTCAGCGCAACGTGGTTCCTCACAAAGGGCTGGAGGACTTTCAAAGTACCATGCTGTATCAACAATTGAACCTCCAGAGTCGCTGTCTATATTTTCATAACCATTACAAACTTTTAATGTATTTACAAAGCACATAATGTACATTTTTTGTCTATCCTTTTGTAATGGTATTGTGTTTCCATAAACTGATGTTACAGAATTATGATACAAAGTTTTTAAATTTTGAGTTTTAAATTTTGTAAATTTATATGTATTTGAAGGACTTTGTGAGGAGGATGAGGAGGAGTCAATGGAGGAGGAAGACATCGCTCCAGAGGGAGGTAGACAATGCTCTAGTCAGTATGTAGACCAAGGGTGGGGTGATGCACAGCAGGCGGAGATGACGCCTCTTGCAGGGGACAACGTTTCTTGGCCAGTTGGGAGTCTGCAGCAATGGTTGATTTCATGCTGCAGTGGCTGAGAAACGACCGCCGCATCGAACACATTCACACCACGTCTGATTATTGGGTGTACACCCTCCTAGACCCTCGCTACCGGGACAACTTACAAAGCCTCATCACACCGTTGAACCGGGAGCGTAAAATGCGGAAGTACCAAGACACACTGGTGCAATCCATAATGTTCTCCATTCCAGCCGAGAGCACTGCTGCTGCTACTGATTTACAAAGCAGCTCTGTGCGTCGAGGCAGTGGAGACAGCTCTGCAACAAGAGGGAGCACAAGCAGCGCCTCTGCACAGGGCAAGAACAGTATGTTCCAAATGTGTCGAAGTTTTGTGGCAGCGCCACCAATGTCTACACCATCCGAGACGGCTCCAGTCAGCAGGAGGCAACATTTCCGTAAGATGGTTACAGACTACATGTCTTGCCCTCTCAGTGTACTCTCAGATGGCTCTTCCCCATTCAAGTTTTGTGTCTCTAAGCTGGATACATGGCCAGAGCTTAGCCAGTATGCATTGGAGGTGCTGGCTTGATCTGCTGCCAGTGTATTATCGGAGCGCGTCTTTACTGCTGCAGGTGGTGTACTAACAGACCGTTGCATGCGACTATCCTACGATAATGTAGAACGGCTTACTTTTCTGAAAATGAACTAGGCATGGATCTCGCCTGAATTTGCCTGTCCGGTTTCAGATTAACTAACTGGTTGACAACGTTTTCCATGTCTCCTGTTATGTTCATCTTTCTACCACCTGAGCTATACTCCCTGGGCTACAACACTGCCAGTTGCTGCTCAGAAGTGTCGTGTCCACAGACCAATACACAAGCTATAGTGATAGTGGGGTTCAGTAACGCCTGCTGTTCCCCTGCTGTGTGTCCGGCAAAAATTACTGCTACCTAGCTACACATGTTTAAAAAAACATGACATGTTAAAGTGGCTAGTGCTACACATAGATATCAGGCTACACCCTTATTTCTAAGCTGTAAACAAGTGAAACGTCAAATTTAAAACCATTCAATGATTAGTGTTGGTAACAAATCTGTAACTAAATAATTGTGACATATTATGGCAGATATCCACATGTCTAACACAAATGCTAACACAAAAGCATACTTATGCTATAGGGTACTGATGGTGAACCTTCTCACTCCATAACTTTGACCAATCCAACTCACATCATGCCTCAAATGCTGCAATGTTGGAAGTGCATAATGTGGGTTGAACTTTGACAACAGCTGCAGTGCGAAGGTTATCCTTCTGTGTTCTTGGCTTTTAAATAAAAGCATACAAGTAAATATAATAATACATTGTTGATTAAGGGACATGATGTACACCTGTAATATTGTGCAAACAATGGATGTAGGACTATTCCTCTTCAACATTACTTATATTTGTGTCATTTGAAAAAATACATATTTTAGTTAAAAATTAAAAACCCATGTTCAGTAGCTGTGAAAGGCCCGTTTGTGTACTTCTATATTGTTTGCAACCAATGTATTGTATACGGATGGAAGCGCGTCACACTAATAGATTAGATTTATTTTAAATGGAATGTAGCAGAACCAATTGGAGATAAATGAAAAGGATGAGCCACTGAGACACGCTCAGCAGAGTACAAGCAGCAGTGCTTGAACAAGTAACTGGAGCGTGATCTGCACTCAAAAAAGTAAAAAAACAGACTGAAGTGAACACTGAAACACAACTGTCCACAATCTGTGAAAAGCTCCTTTCTGTACTTCTATAGTGTTTGCAACCAATGTATTGTATACGGATGGAAGCGCGTCACACTAATAGATTAGATTTATTTTAAATAGAATGTAGCAGAACCAATTGGAGATAAATGAAAAGGATGAGCCACTGAGACACGCTCAGCAGAGTACAAGCAGCAGTGCTTGAACAAGTAACTGGAGCGTGATCTGCACTCAAAAAAGTAAAAAACACAGACTGAAGTGAACACTGAAACACAACTGTCCACAATCTGTGAAAAGCTCCTTTCTGTACTTCTATAGTGTTTGCAACCAATGTATTGTATACGGATGGAAGCGCGTCACACTAATAGATTAGATTTATTTTAAATGGAATGTAGCAGAACCAATTGGAGATAAATGAAAAGGATGAGCCACTGAGACACGCTCAGCAGAGTACAAGCAGCAGTGCTTGAACAAGTAACTGGAGCGTGATCTGCACTCAAAAAAGTAAAAAACACAGACTGAAGTGAACACTGAAACACAACTGTCCACAATCTGTGAAAAGCTCCTTTCTGTACTTCTATAGTGTTTGCAACCAATGTATTGTATACGGATGGAAGCGCGTCACACTAATAGATTAGATTTATTTTAAATGGAATGTAGCAGAACCAATTGGAGATAAATGAAAAGGATGAGCCACTGAGACACGCTCGGCAGAGTACAAGCAGCAGTGCTTGAACAAGTAACTGGAGCGTGATCTGCACTCAAAAAAGTAAAAAACACAGACTGAAGTGAACACTGAAACACAACTGTCCACAATCTGTGAAAAGCTCCTTTCTGTACTTCTATAGTGTTTGCAACCAATGTATTGTATACGGATGGAAGCGCGTCACACTAATAGATTAGATTTATTTTAAATGGAATGTAGCAGAACCAATTGGAGATAAATGAAAAGGATGAGCCACTGAGACACGCTCAGCAGAGTACAAGCAGCAGTGCTTGAACAAGTAACTGGAGCGTGATCTGCACTCAAAAAAGTAAAAAACACAGACTGAAGTGAACACTGAAACACAACTGTCCACAATCTGTGAAAAGCTCCTTTCTGTACTTCTATAGTGTTTGCAACCAATGTATTGTATACGGATGGAAGCACGTCACACTAATAGATTTGATTTTTTTCTAATATAATGGAGCTGCACCAATTCCACTAAATAAAATAAAAAAAAAAAAAAAAAAAGTGACACGTGCAGATGCCTACAAACAGCGGTGGATGCAGAGCAAACTGCAGCGTCACCTGCACTGTCACACACACACCTTGCACAGAGCTGTTAAAACAACACTGGCAAAATGAAGCTTTACACAGCGGTTGGTAAACTAGCCTGCCTCAAGCACAGTAGTACACAAAATCGCAATATCTAACTGTCCCTCAGAGTCAGCACAGCAGCGTTCTGTCCCTAACTGAGTTCACAGCACAGTGACGCTAAAATGGCTGCGGCGCCTTTTATAGTGCATTCTGACATCATTTCAGCAGCCAATCACAGCCATGCCATTAGTTAAGATGACCGCATCATTACAGGATGTGCCCACACTTCGTAGGATTCCTCATTGGCTGACTAAAATCACATTGCCTCTCAAAGAATTATGGGAACTTCCGATTCCGGTATACGATATTGAAAAAGTATCGGAATTAAGTATCGGAATTCCGATAACGCGAATATCGGCCGATACCCGATACTTGCGGTATCGGAATGCTCAACACTACTTTTAGTATGATGGTTCAGAATCAACACCAATATCAATGCTAGAAGATTCTGATTCATTCAACTGTGCACACACAGTCCTGGACAAACACTCTCTACCCCCAATATGAACTATCCCTGATATGTGCAATGCTGTTAGTGTGCCGAACGTGGCAGGGCCTGTCCTTCCATAAGCTTTGATAAGGTAATATGGCCAGACAATCACAGTAATGCCACTACCAAGATAGCTACGGCTTTACAGTGACTGGCAGGCAATCCCTGCATGCTTTTTGTCTATAACACAATTAACAGAACAGAAACCATCACAAAAATGTGAACACGGCCTAATCACCACATAGACCTATATGGTTAATCAACAGAACACTCCATACAAGAGATGAGAGACTGGAAAACATGAAGCATAGTCTATATAATAAAAATCAATAAATCTTTATTACTTCATATCAAAAATGATATAGAAGGATGATACTACATGCCAAATACATAAAGGTAAGATGATTAGAGTGAAAGGACAGAGGTAATAAGAGTCTAGGGTCAGCACAGACAGCATCAGGATAGTAGGATCACCTCTCCTGGGAGTATGAGTGCAAAATGACCAGGAATGTGTAAATGTATCAAGCCAACTTAAAGAGTCAATGAAAAAACAGAAAGAGGCTAGTGAGTACCACTAATAGGCAAAGTGATAGTGCACAGCCATCATTTCTGCCTAGTGACATAATACATGTTAGTACCACAACCTTATTTCAATGCCAATAAACCCTGGTGGTCAATATTACCCATATGTATCCCTGTGCGACTCAAGACTTTCAGCCCCATCACGTGTTTTGCGTGGGCTTCCTCGGGGGGCTGTGACAGTATGTGTGTCTAAAGCTACCTTAAATATTACCACACCAGCTGTGATTCGATCGGACATAAATTACGGCGCATGTGTGAGTGTTCTGGAGCATCGCTAACGGCGCCCGAAGTGTGATGCATGCTGGTCATGGTTGCCAGGGGGATAGCGCTCTGACCCCTCGCATCACATGGGCAGCCAGGAAGTGATGCAACTTCTGGTGCTAATGCCATTTACACATGCGCCATAATTTATGCCCGATCAAGTTGCACAGGGATATACATAGGTAAGAATGACCACCTGGGTTTATTGGCATTGAAATAAGTTTGTGTTACTAACATGTATCATGTCACTATGCAGAAATGTTGGCTGTTACATTTCCACACTCATGGACATTTTGCTACTAATACTCTCAGGAGAGATATTCTCCAAATCCTGATACTGTTTGTGGTGACCCTAGACTCTTATTACCAGAGTCCCCTCTCTCTAATCATCTTGTCTTTATGTATTTGGTATGTAGAATCACCCTTTTATTAAATTTTTGAAATAAAGTAATAAAGATTCATTGACTTTTAATATACCAACTATGTGATCCCATGTTTTCTAGGCACCAAACATGCAGGACGGGTTTTCAAGCATTACATCCGAGCACGAGACAATGCTCGTCGAGTGCGGAGCACCCAGATACTGGAGTGACATCAGCACTCGCTCAACCCTTGACATTATAATTAAAAATCCAGGAAGAAAAGGAGGAGACAGGCAAGAAATGGACAGAATGCTTGCCTTTAGCACTTTTCTCAAAAAGATTCATGCCAGACACTAATTTATTGTCATGAGTACACAATCTCAAGCCAAGAGACTGGCTGGTCCTAAAAAACAAGAAAAAGACCACAAGTCATTCCAGGATCTTTTTATTAAAACCCCATGTGGTTTTCCTGAAGAAGTAACTTTGTACTTCGAAATGCATCAAAGTAAACCATCATTTTACTACACTGGGATATACAGCTCGGGCAAAAATTAAGAGACCACTTTCAAATGCTCAGTTTGCCTGATATTTTTCTTTATAGGTATATTTTTGAGTGAAATGAAAATTGTTATTTTAGTCTATAAACTTCTGACAACATGTCTCCGAATTTCCAAGCATTAAATTTTGTATTTTTTTTCTGACAAAGAAAAATGGTCAAAATAGAAAAATACGGTGACCAGAAAAATGCCCAAAAGAAAAATGCCCACAGGAAAAATGCCCACAGAAAAAAACCCACAGTCATGAATGCCCACAGGAAATTTGCCCACACGGAAATTTGCCCAGACAGAAAATTGCACACAGGAAAAATGCCCACACAGAAAATTGCACACAGGAAAAATGCCCACAGTTATGATTGCCCATAGGAAAATTGCCCACAAGGAAAAGAAAATTGCACACATGGCCAAAATAACAGTTTATTAAAAATGTATAATAACAATAACTCCATTTAATTAAACATTCATTGCACACCTGCAAGGTTGACATTAATAATAACTCCATTTAATTATGACATTAACAATAACTCCATTTAATTAAACATTCATTGCACACCTGCAAGGTTGACATTAATAATGACTCCATTTAATTATGACATTAACAATAACTCCATTTAATTAAACATGCAAGGTTGACATTTTACTGCAAATTAGCCAATCCCATATGGAAAATTGGTCACATGGGAGATTGCCCACATTCTTCACTCTTGCTTTCTACATCCGAGAGGTGAACCTATAATGAGCCGAGGTGAATCGCTCGCCTCAGGCGGCACCACCTGGTGGAGAGGAGAATGCATCACAGCAGAGAGATACTGGGCCACATGTCTGCCTCAACATGCTGTTCTCTCCCCTGCACCAGGTAGCACCGGAAACAGGAGTTTCTGGGCACAGGTCAGAGTAGGCCTAGTGAAGGGGTGGTTGAAGCAAGCAGGCGTGAGAGGGGGAGGGTCTTGCGCTGCATCCAGCTGCTCAGTTCCCAGGTCCCAGCATCCTGCTGCCATGATAGCCGGAGCGGAAACAGCTGTACAGCGACTGTGTCCCGGATGACATTAGGTTGCCAGCCTGCGTGAAAACCGAGACTGCAGCTTTCCAGCCTGTGCAGAGAGGACCCCGGGAGCGCTGGGAGCAGGTAAGTACGGGCTGAAGAGCCATTTGACGATAATACCCCTTGTATAATGTATAGTAACAACAATAACTCTATTTTATTATACAATCATTGCACACCTGCAAAGTAGCCATTTTACTGCAAATTAGCCAATCTCCTTAAGTACTTAAGTTTATCTTGAACCTGGGGGTAGTCCTCTACAGAGGTGGCAACTGTCTGATACAGTGCCTCATACTTCCTCTTTTTTATCTCAAGGTGACCTGCCTGTGCATTAGCCAGTGTTAATTTGTGGCAAGCCAGATCCCTCTGCAATCCATCAAAAAGAAACCACAAGCTGGGATGACTGCAGTGGAACAAGGAGTTAAGTGCATTGTGAAATCCCTCACAACAGTTTGTCGTTTTTGGTGACTGTTCCAGGGCTGCTTCATAATGATTCCATATTCGTATAGGAAATTGTGGATCTCTATCAGCTGCACCCTCAATATATGTAGAAAAAAAGTATGTGAGAACTTCATTATAGCAGTCTTCATCTGGGAATGTGGCAGCAAGCTGATCAAAACACACCTCACATCTTCTATTGGCACAAAAGCCAGTGCAGCAAGAGACTTCAGTGTCATTTTTGCGTCGATAATACTTTCATATTCTGTCTTCAAACCAACATTTTTTATTTTTCTAATGAGGCTCTGACACAGATGGAAATAACAACCTTTGACCTCAGCATGTGGGAAGGCAACCCTGACTGCAGTTATACAAGCCTTCTCAAAATCAACTAAAACCTTTTGAGGTGCCAGATTTGGAATCAGCAGCTTCATTATTTCAAACATTCTTTTAGATGTCCTCATATCCTTTGTTTGTAGTAAAATGTACAAACATGGTGGATATGAGTTACCCACCTTGGCATGCCAAGTGTACAGTTGATAAAACATATTGGGCACTTTATGAAAAGTGCCATCTCCATAGATGGTATCTGTGTTCAGTTCCAGCATAGGATCTATATCGCCTAAAACCAGAATTATATTTCTATTGTCCTTTCCGGAATCATGAAGGAGCAGTTGACTGTACGGAATATCAAACTTGATAGTTTTGGCGTTAGGCAAATTACCATCTGTTCTATGATGGAGAAGGCTTCTCGCAAGAGATGATTGTCTTGGCATATGAGCCAAGACATCATTACTCAACCCAGACAACACCTTTCCCATCACATTGAGAGGAGTAGCATTTACAGCTCTCATGTCTTCTCTCATTTTGCTTCTGGCAATATTTGCTACCGCTTTTTGAGGGCAGGAGTCATGACAATGTTCTGTTGGTTCTTGAACTACGTTGCCATCTTTTGTTTTGATAATTGAATGGCATTTTATAGAGCGATGCAGTCTACATCTCCAAGTCAACACTGCATTGCGAAATGCCAGATATTCAAACCCCAAGTAATTCAGAAGTTTGTTGTTTCTCTGGCTACTTGAAAACTCCATTGTTTGCACTACAAGAAGAAATAGAATAGTTTAGATAAACTAAAAATGTACTTTTAAGGTGAAAACACATGGGTGTTTTGAAAATCGCATAATCTTTGAAAATGTATTATTTCTTTTTTTATTTGCAAAGCGAAACACACATGCATATTTTGCATTGTGAATAAAAAGAGATAGGAAAAAAATGTAGGGATGAGTGATCTGATCATGTGAACATCGGCAATTTTACCGACTGTCACATCATAATTATCGGCAGCTCCGATTCCGATGAAGGTGATCCGAACCAGAGCTGACTGCAGGTCCCGTCGCAGGGAGGCTTAGCTTACCTGATCCGGCTACCTCTGGTCTTCCCCGAGTCTTCCTGCTGCAGGACCTGTCATGACGCATGTGATCATATGCGTCACATGATCGCGTACGCCATGAAAGGTCTGCAGTAACATGGAAGGGGGAATCTCTGGACTCCCCGTCCACGTTACTGCAGTTCTTCCTGCACTTTTTCTTTGCGCAATTCGCATGTGTGTTTTGTACATACTTTTTTTAACTCACCCAATGATTTCAATAGGAAAATCAATCCGCATTTTATGCAGACCGTGAAAAAGAACGGACATGTCATCAGTGCTATCTACCACCACAGATAATGCAGTAATATGTCTCTGAGTGCAGATAATATATTAGATAGTGTTAAGCGGATACCAGGATATCCGTTTTCTGCTCCGTATAGGAACCGGATCCAATCGGATTTGGATCCCATAGAAATCTATGGTACAACACTATATGCGGGTGGGGACATCCCTTCAACAGTAACACAGAGTGGACTCCTCGCCTGCCGGTGACATTCCCCCCTACGTCGGCAGTGACATGTGGGACACCCCCCACCAGTGACATACCTGGGTCTGATCCTTGCTATGCCACCACGGCAGAGACTCATTGCCCACTGGGGGACATACCTGGATGAGGACAACCCCCCGCCAGACCCCTGGTCTCTGTCACTGCTAAAAAAGCTCTACTGTCCGGGTTCTCATGAGCCGCGCCAGCCTCGTCCTCCCGTTCCTGGTCACGTTAGTGCAGCGTCATCAAAGTCATGTGAGCCATTACGGCGGCGTCCTCCGGCATGTGACCAGGAACAGGAAGACGTGGCCAGTACAGCTCATCGACAACCCGATGAGTAGTGCTTTTCGCTTTGCGGGTCTCCCCTGCACACCCACAGTCAGCAATGTGACGGGTGTGCAATGAATGTGCCTTTTCATAATGCATAAAACATACATTATGGGAAGCCATGGATATATCTGCAGATACTGCAATAATCCCGATCCAGACGGATAGTATCTGTGCACCTCACTATCCAAGCGGATAACGGATCCGCCCAGATAGATCAGCTCATCCCTAGTAGTAGATGTTCCCTGCAGTCCTATGTAACAACACAGATAGCACAGTGATAACGGAGGACAGATAATGTAGTAGATGTCCCCTGCAGTCCTCTGTAACACCACATATAACACAGTGATAACTGAGTACAGATAATATAGATGTCCCCTGCAGTCCTATGTAACACCACAGATAATAGTTATAACTGCGTACAGGTAATGTAGTAGATGTTTCTGCAGTCCTATGTAACACCACAGATAACAAATTGATAACTGAGTACATGTAATGTAGTAGATGTTACCTGCAGTCCTATGTAACACCACAGAAAACACAGTGATAACTGAAGACAGATAATGTAGTATATGTCCTCTGCAGTCCTATGTAACACCACAGATAACAGTGATACTCCAGAGTACAGGTAATGTAGTAGATGTTTCTGCAGTCCTATGTAGCACCACAAATAAAACAGTGATACCTGTGAGTACAGATAGCAGTAATAGATATCCCTTGGATCACGCAGCTTGCTGGTTTTTCCTGAGCTCAGTATGTGCTCTATGTGCTGAGCTGGGGGAGGTGTAAGGCAGAATCAGTGAGTGATGAGACACATTGTATCTACTGATGATCATAACAGACTGGTACAAATATGTTTGCAAAGCACAGATCTGCAAAATTTTTGCACTAGGTCAACCCAAAATCACAAGATTATTGCATATCATGTGAACATCCATGCACCTCAAATATCACAGATCCAAAACTTTGTGATGCTGCAATGGTGCAAAATTGTGTGGGCAAATTTCCTTGTGGGGAAAATTCTGCGTGGGCAAATGTCCATGTGGGCAAAATTCTGCGTGGGCAAATTTCCATGTGGGCAAAATTCTGTGTGGGCAATTTTCCTGTGGGCATTCATGACTGTGGGTTTTTTCTGTGGGCATTTTTCATGTGGGCATTTTTCATGTGGGCATTTTTCATGGAACCGAAAAAAACAGTGCTTTCAGACATCAAATAATGCAAAGAAAGCAAGTTTATAATCATTTACAAACAACAATACTAATGTTTTAACTCAGGAAGAGTTCTGAAATCAATATTTTGTGGAATAACCATGATTTTTAAAAACAGATTTTATGCGTCTTGGCATGCTTCCTCCAGTCTTTCACACTGATTCTGGTGTAATAATTTAAGTAGTTCTTTGTGTGATGGCTTGTGACTATCCATCATTCTCTTGATTACATTCCACAGGTTTTCAATGGAGTTCAGGTCTGGAGAATGGGCTGCACATGAAAGGGTATTGATGTGGTGTCGCCTCCAACTCAAAAATATTTCCAGAATCCATCCCTTCCTCATCCCTCAATCTACTAAAACTTTTGTGCATGCCCTCATCATCTCCCGCCTTGATTACTGCAACACCCTCCTCTGTGGCCTCCCCGCCAACTCTCTTGCACCACTCCAGTCTGTCCTCAACTCTGCTGCCCAACTAATCCACCTCCCTCATCACTACTCCCCTGTTTCTCCCCTCTGCAAATCTCTCCACTGGCTCCCAATTCCCCAACGAATCCTGTTCAAACTACTAACACTGACCTGCAAAGCCATCCACAAACTATCTCCTACCTATATCTCTGAACTAATCTCCCAATATCTTCCCTCACATAATCTTTGATCCTCTCAAGACCTCCTACTCTCCTCCACACTTATTCATTCCTCACACAACCGCCTCCAAGATTTCTCCCGAATATCCCCTATTCTCTGGAATTCCACGCCTCAACATGCCTGATTATCCACCACCCTTGGATCCTTCAGACCGAACCTGAAAACCCATCTCTTCAGGAAAGCCTACAGCCTGCATTAACCATTCTGCCACTTCACCACCACCAGAGCTGCCACCTCACCATCACCCGAGCTGCCGCCTCACCACCACTTGAACTGCTGCACCCCCAACCTTCTGTCTCTTCCCATTATCCCATAGAATGTAAGTCCGCAAGGACAGGGTCCTCTGCCCTCTGTACCAGTCTGTCATTGTAAATTTTTCTACTGTAAATGATATCTAAAACTTTGTATGTAACCCCTTCTCATGTACAGCACCATAGAATTAATGGCGCTATATAAATAAATAATAATAATAATGTGGTGGTCTCTTAATTTTTGACAGAGCTGTATATATTTTCATCTTTTACATTTTAAAATGTACAAAAAGGAAAATAGACCGATGCAAAAGTTTGGGCCCTGTATGATTAGTATCTAATAGCACGCCCTTTTCAAAGTATCACAGCTTGTAAATGCTTTTTTGCAACCAGTCAACAGTCTTTCAATTCTTGTTTGAGGGATTTTCATCTTCCTCGGAAAATTCTTCCATTTTTGTGAGATTCTTTGGTCATCTTGCATGCACTGCTATTTTAAGGGCTAGCCACAGAATTTCAATGATGTTCAGATCAGGAGACTGTCAGGGCTATTGTAATACCTTCAGCTTGTGCCTTCTGAGGTAGTCTATTGTGGATTTTGACATGTGTTTAGGATCATTATTCACTATTCATTTGTGGAAGGCATCCTATTTTCAACTTGATCTTTTTTACATATGGTGTTATGTTTGTATCAAGAATTTATTGAAATTTCAGTATAGGAAAGATGTATATCTTCGTACCGTGTTAGCCAGTAGATAGAAAAATATTTAGACTTGAAAGTCCTCAGTGGTTGATACCTTTTAATGG
>JARQOD010003373.1:0-35018 GCA_033576555.1 Oophaga sylvatica | reverse complement strand
AAAAATGTACTTTTAAGGTGAAAACACATGGGTGTTTTGAAAATCGCATAATCTTTGAAAATGTATTATTTCTTTTTTTATTTGCAAAGCGAAACACACATGCATATTTTGCATTGTGAATAAAAAGAGATAGGAAAAAATGTAGGGATGAGTGATCTGATCATGTGAACATCGGCAATTTTACCGACTGTCACATCATAATTATCGGCAGCTCCGATTCCGATGAAGGTGATCCGAACCAGAGCTGACTGCAGGTCCGTCGCAGGGAGGCTTAGCTTACCTGATCCGGCTACCTCTGGTCTTCCCCGAGTCTTCCTGCTGCAGGACCTGTCATGACGCATGTGATCATATGCGTCACATGATCGCGTACGCCATGAAAGGTCTGCAGTAACATGGAAGGGGGAATCTCTGGACTCCCCGTCCACGTTACTGCAGTTCTTCCTGCACTTTTTCTTTGCGCAATTCGCATGTGTGTTTTGTACATACTTTTTTTAACTCACCCAATGATTTCAATAGGAAAATCAATCCGCATTTTATGCAGACCGTGAAAAAGAACGGACATGTCATCAGTGCTATCTACCACCACAGATAATGCAGTAATATGTCTCTGAGTGCAGATAATATATTAGATAGTGTTAAGCGGATACCAGGATATCCGTTTTCTGCTCCGTATAGGAACCGGATCCAATCGGATTTGGATCCCATAGAAATCTATGGTACAACACTATATGCGGGTGGGGACATCCCTTCAACAGTAACACAGAGTGGACTCCTCGCCTGCCGGTGACATTCCCCCCTACGTCGGCAGTGACATGTGGGACACCCCCCACCAGTGACATACCTGGGTCTGATCCTTGCTATGCCACCACGGCAGAGACTCATTGCCCACTGGGGGACATACCTGGATGAGGACAACCCCCCGCCAGACCCCTGGTCTCTGTCACTGCTAAAAAAGCTCTACTGTCCGGGTTCTCATGAGCCGCGCCAGCCTCGTCCTCCCGTTCCTGGTCACGTTAGTGCAGCGTCATCAAAGTCATGTGAGCCATTACGGCGGCGTCCTCCGGCATGTGACCAGGAACAGGAAGACGTGGCCAGTACAGCTCATCGACAACCCGATGAGTAGTGCTTTTCGCTTTGCGGGTCTCCCCTGCACACCCACAGTCAGCAATGTGACGGGTGTGCAATGAATGTGCCTTTTCATAATGCATAAAACATACATTATGGGAAGCCATGGATATATCTGCAGATACTGCAATAATCCCGATCCAGACGGATAGTATCTGTGCACCTCACTATCCAAGCGGATAACGGATCCGCCCAGATAGATCAGCTCATCCCTAGTAGTAGATGTTCCCTGCAGTCCTATGTAACAACACAGATAGCACAGTGATAACGGAGGACAGATAATGTAGTAGATGTCCCCTGCAGTCCTCTGTAACACCACATATAACACAGTGATAACTGAGTACAGATAATATAGATGTCCCCTGCAGTCCTATGTAACACCACAGATAATAGTTATAACTGCGTACAGGTAATGTAGTAGATGTTTCTGCAGTCTATGTAACACCACAGATAACAAATTGATAACTGAGTACATGTAATGTAGTAGATGTTACCTGCAGTCCTATGTAACACCACAGAAAACACAGTGATAACTGAAGACAGATAATGTAGTATATGTCCTCTGCAGTCCTATGTAACACCACAGATAACAGTGATACTCCAGAGTACAGGTAATGTAGTAGATGTTTCTGCAGTCCTATGTAGCACCACAAATAAAACAGTGATACCTGTGAGTACAGATAGCAGTAATAGATATCCCTTGGATCACGCAGCTTGCTGGTTTTTCCTGAGCTCAGTATGTGCTCTATGTGCTGAGCTGGGGGGAGGTGTAAGGCAGAATCAGTGAGTGATGAGACACATTGTATCTACTGATGATCATAACAGACTGGTACAAATATGTTTGCAAAGCACAGATCTGCAAAATTTTTGCACTAGGTCAACCCAAAATCACAAGATTATTGCATATCATGTGAACATCCATGCACCTCAAATATCACAGATCCAAAACTTTGTGATGCTGCAATGGTGCAAAATTGTGTGGGCAAATTTCCTTGTGGGGAAAATTCTGCGTGGGCAAATGTCCATGTGGGCAAAATTCTGCGTGGGCAAATTTCCATGTGGGCAAAATTCTGTGTGGGCAATTTTCCTGTGGGCATTCATGACTGTGGGGTTTTTTCTGTGGGCATTTTTCATGTGGGCATTTTTCATGTGGGCATTTTTCATGGAACCGAAAAAAACAGTGCTTTCAGACATCAAATAATGCAAAGAAAGCAAGTTTATAATCATTTACAAACAACAATACTAATGTTTTAACTCAGGAAGAGTTCTGAAATCAATATTTTGTGGAATAACCATGATTTTTAAAAACAGATTTTATGCGTCTTGGCATGCTTCCTCCAGTCTTTCACACTGATTCTGGTGTAATAATTTAAGTAGTTCTTTGTGTGATGGCTTGTGACTATCCATCATTCTCTTGATTACATTCCACAGGTTTTCAATGGAGTTCAGGTCTGGAGAATGGGCTGCACATGAAAGGGTATTGATGTGGTGTCGCCTCCAACTCAAAAATATTTCCAGAATCCATCCCTTCCTCATCCCTCAATCTACTAAAACTTTTGTGCATGCCCTCATCATCTCCCGCCTTGATTACTGCAACACCCTCCTCTGTGGCCTCCCCGCCAACTCTCTTGCACCACTCCAGTCTGTCCTCAACTCTGCTGCCCAACTAATCCACCTCCCTCATCACTACTCCCCTGTTTCTCCCCTCTGCAAATCTCTCCACTGGCTCCAATTCCCCAACGAATCCTGTTCAAACTACTAACACTGACCTGCAAAGCCATCCACAAACTATCTCCTACCTATATCTCTGAACTAATCTCCCAATATCTTCCCTCACATAATCTTTGATCCTCTCAAGACCTCCTACTCTCCTCCACACTTATTCATTCCTCACACAACCGCCTCCAAGATTTCTCCCGAATATCCCCTATTCTCTGGAATTCCACGCCTCAACATGCCTGATTATCCACCACCCTTGGATCCTTCAGACCGAACCTGAAAACCCATCTCTTCAGGAAAGCCTACAGCCTGCATTAACCATTCTGCCACTTCACCACCACCAGAGCTGCCACCTCACCATCACCCGAGCTGCCGCCTCACCACCACTTGAACTGCTGCACCCCCAACCTTCTGTCTCTTCCCCATTATCCCATAGAATGTAAGTCCGCAAGGACAGGGTCCTCTGCCCTCTGTACCAGTCTGTCATTGTAAATTTTTCTACTGTAAATGATATCTAAAACTTTGTATGTAACCCCTTCTCATGTACAGCACCATAGAATTAATGGCGCTATATAAATAAATAATAATAATAATGTGGTGGTCTCTTAATTTTTGACAGAGCTGTATATATTTTCATCTTTTACATTTTAAAATGTACAAAAAGGAAAATAGACCGATGCAAAAGTTTGGGCCCTGTATGATTAGTATCTAATAGCACGCCCTTTTCAAAGTATCACAGCTTGTAAATGCTTTTTTGCAACCAGTCAACAGTCTTTCAATTCTTGTTTGAGGGATTTTCATCTTCCTCGGAAAATTCTTCCATTTTTGTGAGATTCTTTGGTCATCTTGCATGCACTGCTATTTTAAGGGCTAGCCACAGAATTTCAATGATGTTCAGATCAGGAGACTGTCAGGGCTATTGTAATACCTTCAGCTTGTGCCTTCTGAGGTAGTCTATTGTGGATTTTGACATGTGTTTAGGATCATTATTCACTATTCATTTGTGGAAGGCATCCTATTTTCAACTTGATCTTTTTTACATATGGTGTTATGTTTGTATCAAGAATTTATTGAAATTTCAGTATAGGAAAGATGTATATCTTCGTACCGTGTTAGCCAGTAGATAGAAAAATATTTAGACTTGAAAGTCCTCAGTGGTTGATACCTTTTAATGGCTAACTGAAAAGATGGTAACAAATTGCAAGCTTGCAATTTGTTACCATCTTTTCAGTTAGCCATTAAAAGGTATCAACCACTGAGGACTCTCAAGTCTAAATATTTTTGAAATTTCAGTGAATCCATTCTTCACTCTACCTGTAAATTGTTCCTTGTGACATGGGAAAACACAACCCCAAAGCATGATTGATCCACCCCCATACATGTTCTTTTCCTGAAATTCTGTGCCCTTTTTTCTCCATACATACCTTTGATCATTGTGGCCGAGTTCTATTTTAACTTCTTTTGTCCTCATGACTTGTTTCTAAAATGCATCAGGCTTGTTTAGATGTACTTTTGCATACTTCTAAAGCAAATCTTATGGTGAGCACTAGAGATGAGTGAATATTTAAATATTCGTTCGGCTTACGATCGCCGACTTTGCAATATTCTCTGATTTAATCTCAGAATATAGCCTAACATAGACAGTATAAAAGCTGGCATTTATCATGGAGCACTTCTGATCGACAGTGAAATCATCCCTGCCGGTCAGAGAGCCACGGTTCTCATGCTGTCAAAAGACAGCGTGAGCATTTTTCTGTGATCGGAGGTATAAAGTTTACCTTCGGTCACTGGTGTCAGCTGATGGAACTACAGCTCCCATCAGTTGACACCTGCTGCCGCTAATAACAGTGAGAGCCGGAGCGGCGGATGGGAGCATTCAATAATTTAAAAAAAAAAACAGTTTTTTTAATAACCAGCCAGACAAAATTCACAGCTGTGGGCTGCATCCTTCAGCTATCAGCTTCAGAAAAGCTGGTTATTAAGAATACAGGGGCCCCACGCCTTATATTCAATTAGTAAATTTTAACATTTAAAAAAATGGCATGGGGTCCCCCCCATTTTTGACACCCAGCCTTGCAGACAGCTGGGGGCTGGTATTCTCAGTCTGGCAAGGGGCCATGTATATAGGAACACCTAGCCTAAAAATAGCAGTCCACAGCTGCCATGAAAAGGCACATCTATTAAATGCTCCAGTTCTGGCTCTTTACCACAGAATAAAGTCCATTATTTAAAATAATGACACAGACTCCTTTACTGAATCTAAATTAAACCATACTCGCCTAATCCACTGAAGCCAATGTCTCCTGCAATAAAAATAAAATAAAAAAATTTGACCATGGGTGCTCAAACTTTTATTTGACCCTGTATTAACCATAAAAGCACTAATCTATGTTATACCAAAGGTCAGGGCCGGCGTCAGCACCTGGCACACCCGGGCAAGTGCTGGGGCCCTGAGCAGGCGGGGGGCCCACTCGCCGTCGGGCACCCCGGCGCCCGTTAGCGGTGTCAGCGCCACCACTGGGCCCCCCCCCGCTTGCTCAGGGACCTGGCAGCAGCCGGCACAATACTCACCTCTCCCCATGCCTCCGCTGCTGCAGCTCCGAGCTCCAGGGGGCGCCTGCACCGGCGCTTCCTCTCTCACAGCAGAGACGCTGAATGACGTCATCATTTAGCGGCTGGCTGTGGCAGAGAGCGCGCGGACGCCGGACAGGTGAGTGTGTATGTGAGAGAGTGCTGCCTGCGGTGCTGTATGTGTTATGGTGGTGGGGGGAGGCAGTGATGGTGGTGAGGAGGCAATGATGATGGAAAGGCAATGATGATGATGATATTAATGGGGAGGCAATGATAATGATGATGATGGGAGGCAATGATAATGAGAAGGCAATGATGATGATATTAATGGGAGGCAATGATAATGATGATGATGGGGAGGCAATGATAATGGGAAGGCAATGATGATGATGATATTAATGGGGAGGCAATGATGATGATAGGGAGGCAATGATGATTATGATGGGCAGGCAATGATGATAAGGGGAGGCAATGATTATTATGATGGGCAGGCAATGATGATGATAATGGGGAGTCTTTCCACAGCGCCCTTTCCTGAGCCGTAACAGTGCAGAGCGCAGCACAGTGTAGAGGAGAGCTCCATATTTTGTATGGAGCATTATATGTGGTCCAGTATTCTGTATGGAGCATTATATTGGGTCCAGTACTCCGTATAGAGCATTATATGGGGGATGGCGGGGTGACATCCTGCATGGGGTATTATATGGGTGATGAGGGGGAGACTATGTGGTGCCCATAATATTGTATGGAGGACTGTACTGTCCAGTCTGTACTGTGCGCTGTGAGGATTTGGCGGTTTTTGAGCTATTGTACAATTTACAATAGGTATCAGTCATGTAATGGAAGAAGAGAAGTGTTTGGCATTGTGCTATACCCATATTTCTCTGCAGTATCTGTGCATCATGAATCGTGGTCTGTGTTAAGGGGGCCCACTGAGACTCTTTGCCCGGGGCCCATAAAAACCTGGAGCGGCCCTGCCAAAGGTCATCAAGTTTATGTGTAAAGGAAACATTGTTAAATAACCCTTGATTGTACATTACAGACCCCAACAAGAAGAGAGCTATTATTGTGATACAATTATAGGTATCCAGGTAAGGAACGAAGGTGATACAGGCCAGTCATAGTGCACTCATATATATTTTATTTGTGTCTGTGTATGCACTTTTTCTCATAACTCTTGTTTAATGGTGATCAACTAGTTAAAATTGCTTGCACAGATAAGTTTCACATCCTGTTCATGTCCTAAATTTCTATTCAATGACTATGGTAATTGAAGCTTCACGTTTTGGTTAGGATTTTTTCTGACAGTATAAAAACCTTGCCTTTGAAACAATAAATAATTATTGTTTCTACATCATCCTGATGCTGTGCTGTTTGTTTTCCTGAGCAACTTGTGATTACACCTATTTGACATTCAAAATGCTATAAAAAAAGTAAATTTAAGTTGCACTTTCTTCAACGATAAAAAGGAGCTACATTCTTTGTTCTTTTAAAGTAGAATTCTACTTATGCTCCTGACGTATTTTTTTTTGTGTATCTAATTTGAGGCATGAATCCTTTTTGGAAGCAGGAAATATTCATCTAGTTTGCTTTTATAGTAAAGGTCTAAAAGCACAGCTATTCATGGGAGGTTTGCAACAATTGGTCATTAAAGCCAGCTTCATTATAGTCAGCAATATTCACTGTCAGCCTCATCCCTTGCCTGTACTTGAGATTACTCTCTGTCCCCATCCAAATCCTCCAGCTGCTCCTCTTCCTCCTCCAACTCCTCCACATCCTGCTGCATGTGACATTATCCCTAAGGGTCGCCAGCAGCCCCAAGGTGGTGATGAACTTTATCTCATGATTTATCTTTGGTTCTTTTAAATGTACTGTAAACACAACGGAATGACATCAAGCCGTAAGTTTCCTACTGACAAAATTAGCCTCTTTGATGGCCTTCAGAAGGAAACAAGTGTCCCTCATCAGCGGCCAATAGCGGGTTAGTAACCGAAGCTCCATTTTGTATACTGCTGCACTGAATTCCATTGCAAGGCAAAGTTGCACATTTCGGAAGTGTAGAGTAGACCATTAAATATTTCCAAAGCACATAGGGGAAGATTTGCCATGTAAGAAAGTTTGAAAAGCCTTGACCCTCTCCTGGCCATGGTTGCCACCTTCTTCAAGTGTGTAAATTTCCTTAAAAATGTACACAACCAAACTTAGCATATGTATCATGCAGCTAAAGCATGGGTTAATCTGCCCCAATATAGTTCAGTCATTAAAATCAGGGCATTTTAGCTTATAACAACCAATTGCAGTTTATGGCAATACATCCAGAGATAGATATACACTGTGTGCAGAATTATTAGGCAAATGAGTATTTTGATCACATCATCCTTTTTATATATGTTGTCCTACTCCAAGCTGTATAGGCTTGAAAGCCAACTGTCAATTATGTAAATCAGGTGATTTGCATCTCTGTAATGAGGAGGGGTGTGGTCTAATGACATCAACACCCTATATAAGGTGTGCTTAATTATTAGGCAACTTCCTTTCCTTTGGCAAAATGGGTCAGAAGAGAGATTTGACGGATTCTGAAAAGTCAAAAATTGTGAGATGTCTTGCAGAGGGATGCAGCAGTCTTGAATTTGTCAAACTTTTGAAGCGTGATCACCGAACAATCAAGCGTTTCATGGCAAATAGCCAACAGGGTCGCAAGAAGCGTGTTGATAAAAAAGGCGCAAAATAACTGTCCATGAATTGAGGAAAATCAAGCGTGAAGCTGCCAAGATGCCATTTGCCACCAGTTTTGCCATATTTCAGAGCTGCAACGTTACTGGAGTATCAAAAATCACAAGGTGTGCCATACTCGGGGACATGGACAAGGTAAGGAAGGCTGAAAAACGACCACCTTTGAAAAAGAAACATAAGATAAAACGTCAAGACTGGGCCAAGAAATATCTTAAGACTGATTTTTCTAAGGTTTTATGGACTGATGAAATGAGAGTGACTCTTGATGAGCCAGATGGATGGGCTCGAGGCTGGATCAGTAAAGGGCAGAGAGCTCCACTCTGACGCCAGCAAGGTGGAGGTGGGGTACTGGTATGGACTGATATCATCAAAGATGAACTTGTGTGACCTTTTCGGGTTGAGGATGGAGTGAAGCTCAACTCCCAGTCCTACTGCCAGTTTCTGGAAGACACCTTTTTCAAGCAGTGGTACTGGAAGAAGTCGGTATCGTTCAAGAAAAATATGATTTTCATGCAGGACAATGCTCCATCACATGCATCCAAATACTCCACAGCATGGCTGGCCAGTAAAGGTCTAAAAGAAGAAAAAATAATGACATGGCCCCCTTGTTCACCTGATCTGAACCCCATAGAGAACCTGTGGTCTCTCAAAAAAAGTGAGATCTACAGGGAGGGAAAACAGTCCACCTCTCGGAACAGTGTCTAGGAGGCTGTGGTGGCTGCTGCACGCAATGTTGATCATTAACAGATCAAGCAACTGACAGAATCTATGGATGGAAGGCTTTTGAGTGTCATCGTAAAGAAAGGTGGCTATATTGGTCACTGATTTTTTTTGTTTTTAATGTCAGAAATGTTTATTTCTAAATTTTGTGTTGTTATATTTACCTGGTGAAAATAAACAAATGAGATGGGTACAGTACAGACCAAAAGTTTGGACACACCTTCTCATTCAATGATTTTTCTGTATTTTCATGACTATGAAAATTGTAGAATCACACTGAAGGCATCAAAACTATGAATTAACACATGTGGAATTATACATTACACTTTACAAAAAAGTGTGAAACAACTGAAAATATGTCTTATATTCTAGGTTCTTCAAAGTAGCCACCTTTTGCTTTGATTACTGCTTTGCACGCAGAGCAGTTCCCACCGTGAAGCATGGAGGATGTAGTGTGATTGTGTGGGGGTGCTTTGCTGGTGACACTTTGTGGATTTATTCAAAATTGAAGGCATACTGAACCAGCATGGCTACCACAGCATATTGCAGCAGCATGCTATTCCATCCGGTTTGCGTTTAGTTGGACCATCATTATTTTTCAACAGGACAATGTCCCCAAACACACCTCCAGGCTGTGTAAGGGCTATTTTACCAAGAAGGAGAGTGTTGGGGTGCTACGCCAGATGACCTGGCCTCCACAGACAGCAGACCTGAACCCAATCAAGATGGTTTGGGGTGAGCTGGACCGCTCACTGCTTCAATTTTGAATAAATCCCCAACAGTGTCACCAGCAAAGCACCCCCACACCATCACACCACCTCCTCCATGCTTCACGGTGGGAACCAGGCATGTAGAATCCATCCGTTCACCTTTTCTGCTTGCAAAGCAGTAATCAAAGCAAAAGGTGGCTACTTTGAAGAACCTAGAATATGAGACATATTTTCAGTTGTTTCACACTTTTTTGTAAAGTGTAATGTAT
Organism: Oophaga sylvatica; assembly: GCA_033576555.1. Lineage (NCBI taxonomy): Eukaryota > Metazoa > Chordata > Amphibia > Anura > Dendrobatidae > Oophaga > Oophaga sylvatica. The sequence continues at coordinate 25,171 of JARQOD010003373.1, read as the reverse complement.
AATTCCACATGTGTTAATTCATAGTTTTGATGCCTTCAGTGTGATTCTACAATTTTCATAGTCATGAAAATACAGAAAAATCTTTGAATAAGAAGGTGTGTCCAAACTTTTGGTCTGTCCTGTATATATTTGGTTTTTATTAAGTTGCCTAATAATTCTGCACAGTAATAGTTACCTGCACAAACAGAAGCCCTTGCTCTCCTGTAATAAAGAAAAAAAATAAAACAACATTATTCTTACCTATCCGCCGCTCTTGCAGGTCCCACGCTGTACTCCTTCACAAATGGTTAACTAGCTTTCAGCCAAGCAGCGCAGCTAATACTGCCTGCTCAGCTGTAAGGTCCCGAATGAATGAGTTCCTCTCCCGGTGACAGGAGAGGAACTGATTACTGTGGTAAGCTTCTTTGATTGCTTCCCACTTTCACTTCAGGTCAGCCGGGACTCCCTCTGACGTCACTGATGCTGTGCGATGTCCCCGGCTGACCTGAAGTGAAAGTGGGAAGCAATCAATTGAGCTTCCCACACTAATCACTTTGTCTCCTGTCAGCCAGGAGAGGAGATGATTCATTCGGGGGTTTACTGCGAGGCTGGCAGCATTTGCTGCGGTCCATGCAGTAAACATTAACCTTTTAAAAAGGATTACATCGGGGGACCTGACTGAACACTGGATAGGTAAGAATAATGTTGCTTTATTATTTTATTTTTATTACAGGCGAACAAGGGAATCGAGGATTAACTGTACAATAAAAGATGGTCAAAAACTGTGTGATTAGTTCATTAAAATGATTTTTAATTAAAGTGTGTGTGTTTTATTTTTATTTCATACAATAGGATTAATAATTGATAGTTGTCTAATTGACAGCCCTCAATTATTAACCTGGCTTAAAGTCACCTTCCAATAGCAAGGTGGCTTTAACCCATTATTAAACCCATTCACCACCGCTACAGGGTAATGGGAATAGAGGGGCTAAGTGCCAGAAAGGGTGAATCTAATTATAGATTTGCCTTTTCTGGGGTGGTTAGGGGCAGATGTTAGTAGCCAGGGGAGGCAAAAATAATGGTCCCTCTCTGGGCTATTATTATCTGCCCCCACTCGCTGGCTTTGTCTGGTTGAGAAAATAGTGCGGGAGCCCACGCATTTTTTTTTCAACGAATTTACACCTTTAATTAACCCCTACATGTCTGAAATTTTGCACACATACACTCATGTAATTGTTAGTGAAAACCATATATCAAACTAAATTAAATGACATGGTTAACTGTATGTAAACCATGTGTCATTTCATGTGGGTCTGTAATTTCAGAAAATCCGGCAATTGAATTAGTGGCTATTATACTATGTAGAAGTGTATGAACTGTAATATATATATATATATAATGTGTCAAAATGACATGTATATATATATATATATATATATGTATATATATATATATATATATGAGGTGTAAATTTGTGGAAAAAAAATGCGTGGGCTCCCGCGCTATTTTCTGAACGAGACAGACAAAGCCAGCGAGTTGGGGCAGATAATAATAGCCTAGGGAGGGTGCATTTATTTAGTGCCCCCCCGGCTACTAACGTCTGCCCCCAGCCACCCCAGAAAAGGCAAATCTATAATTAGATTTCCCTTTCTGGCACTTAGCCCGTCTATTCCCATTGCCCTGTTGCGGTAGCAAATGGGTTAATAATGGGTTAAAGCCACCTTGCTATTGGAAGGTGACTTTAAGCCAGGTTAATAATTGAGAGCTGTCAATTAGACAACTATCAATTATTAATCCTATTGTATGAAATAAAAATAAAACACACACACTTTAATTAAAAATATTTTAATGAAATAATCACACAGTTTTGACCATCTTTTATTGTACAGTTAATTGTTATGATTTGGTAGCTGAGGAGAGCAGGCAAAAAAGGAAATACACCAGAGCAGTTGGAAACTATGAGATTGCAGTACCCTGACTAACCACCACAACTAGAGGCAGCCGTGGAGCGTTCCTACGTTGGTCCTAGACGCCTCGTCACACCTGAGAAACTAACTACACCTAAAGATAGAAAGAGGAAAGCTATCTGCCCCGGAGCAGATCCCCAAAGAACATAGAAAGCTCCCAAACATGTAATGGCGGTTAGACAAGAAGAAATACTGACACAGACAGAAAATAGTATGAGCAAACGTTGGGGCCCAAACTTACTAAATAGAAAAGGATAGGAAGGGCACTTACTGCAATCCCAAAAAACCCTGAAAAGCACCAACTCTACTAATTTCAAAAACACCTGAGATCACACGATCTCTACCACCTAAATCAGTTCTCTGGTGTAACCAAAAACAAAACAGCAGCCACTGAAAAAACTGCAAAAAGCAAATGTACAAACATCAGTGGCTGAACTGAACTGAGAGGCAAAAGCCTCCAGAGGGGACCCTGAAGGCCCCCACAGAAGTGCAGGACAAAATGCAAAAATCAAGCACAAAAACAAAAAGAAGAAAATGTCTTATCTGTTAGCAGGAGATTCAGACACGACACAGCAGGCTTCCAAGGAAACAGGATTCAAGGATTGAGACCAGAACAATTGATCACCGGCAACCCTGATGGGAAGGTGACTCCCTTATAATAGACCAGTCAGTAACACCTGATTCCCAATCCTCACAATCTTCACTGGACAGTCCAGTACCGTTTGTAACCACCAGAGGGAGCTTCTGCTCAGAACTCATTTCCAGCCTATTCACAACAGTACCCCCCCCTTAAAGAGGGGTCACCGAACCCTCATTTGAGCAACCAAGTCGGTCAGGATGAGTTCTATGATACGCACGGATGAGTCTCCTAGCATGGATGTCCGAAGCAAACACCCAAGAATTGTCTTCCTGACCATAACCTCTCCATTTAACCAAATACTGGAGTTTCCGTCTAGAAAAACGAGAATTCAATATTTTCTCAACCACATACTCCAGATTGCCCTCAACCAAAACAGGGTCAAGAGGCACAGTAGTAGGAACCACTGGCTCAACAAACCTCTTCAACAAGGACTTGTGGAACACGTTATGGATCTTAAATGTCCCTGGAAGAAGCAAACGAAAAGAAACAGGGTTAAGAATCTCCATGATCTTATAAGGTCCAATGAACCTAGGCTTAAATTTAGGAGATGCCACTCTCATAGGAATATTTCTTGAGGACAACCAGACCAAGTCCCCCACTTTAAACCGAGGACCATCAGTCCTATGCCGGTTAGCAAACCGCTGGGCCCTCTCCTGAGAGAGGGACAACCTCTCCACTACCTGGTCCAAATCTGTTGCATACGCTCCACAACAGAGTCAACACCCGGGCAGACAGAAGCCTCCGTCTGTCCAGAAGAAAATCAACGGTGAAACCCAGAATTACAGAAAAATGGAGACATCAAAGTGGCAGAGCTAGCCCTATTATTAAGAGCAAACTCAGCCAAAGGCAAAAAAGAGACCCAGTCATCCTGATCAGCAGACACAAAGCATCTTAGATAAGTCTCCAATGTCTGGTTTGTTCTCTCAGTTTGACCATTGGTCTGAGGATGAAACGCCAAGGAGAAAGACAATTGAACACCAATTTTAGAACAAAAGGTCCTCCAAAATCTGGAAACAAACTTGACTCCTCTGTCAGACACAATGTTCTCAGGAATGCCGTGTAAACGAACCACGTGCTGAAGGAACAAAGGCACCAATTCAGAGGAGGAAGGCAACTTAGGTAATGGCACAAGATGTATCATCTTGGAAAACCTATCGCAAATCACCCAGATGACAGTCATTCTCTGAGAAACAGGGAGGTCGGAAATGAAATCCATAGAGATATGGGTCCATGTCTCTTGGGCACCGGTAATGGCATCAACAAACCACTAGAACGAGAGCAAGGCTTGGAGCGAGAGCAAGTCCCGCAGGACTGCACAAACTCCCTGACATCTCGAGACAAGGTAGGCCACCAAAAGGACCGACCAACCAAGTCCCTGGTACCAAAATTTCCGGGATGACCGGCCAACGCGGAACAATGAATCTCAGACATTACACTCTTTTTCCACTGGTCCGGAAAACAATTTCCCAACAGGGCAGCGCTCGGGCTTATCTTCCTGGCACCCCTCCAGAGCCAGTCTCAAATTGGGCGAGATGGCAGAAAGAACTACACCCTCTTTCAAAATAACAGAAGGATCAGATAACTCAGGAGAGTCCGCCAGGAAACTCCTCGAGAGGGCATCCGCCTTAACATTTTTAGTGCCAGGAAGAAATGAAACCACAAAATTAAAACGTGTGAAAAACAAGGCCCACCTGGCCTGTCTAGGATTAAGTCGCTTGGCAGATTCCAGATAAACTAGATTCTTATGGTCAGTAAGGACCACCACCTGATGTTTGGCTCCCTCCAGCCAATTTCTCCACTATTCAAAAGCCCACTTCATGGCTAATAACTCCCGATTACCCACGTCATAATTATGTTCAGTGGGAGAAAATTTTCGAGAGAAAAAGGCACAAGGGTTACTTTTAGAGGTCTCTGGATTTCTTTGGGACAAAACGGCACCTGCCCCAATTTCAGAGGCATCAACCTCCACCTGAAATGGTAGAGAAACATCAGGCTGCCGTAGAACAGGAGCAGAAGTGAATCTCTGCTTAAGTTCCTGAAATGCAGAGACTCATCAGGAGGCCAATTCACCACATCAGAACCCTTCTTGGTCAAATCAGTTAATGGTTTAACAATAACAGAGAAATTACCAATAAATTTACGATAAAAATTGGCAAAACCCAAGAATCTTTGAAGAGCCTTTAAAGAAGTAGGTTGGACCCAATCACAGATAGCCTGAACTTTGACCGGGTCCATTTCAATAACAGATGGGGACAAAATGAAACCCAGAAATGAGATCCTCTGAACGCCAAAAAGACACTTTGATCCCTTCACATACAGAGCATTCTCTCTCAAAATCTGGAACACAGTCCGAACATGTTTTACATGAGAGTCCCAGTCATTGGAAAAAATCAAGATATCATCCAAATAAACAATCAGAAATTTATCCACAAAATCCCTGAAAATGTCATTCATGAAGGACTGGAAGACAGAAGGAGCATTAGTGAGCCCAAAGGGCATCACAAGGTACTCAAAATGCCCTTCAGGGGTATTAAATGCCGTCTTCCATTCATCCCCGTGCTTAATGCGAATAAGGTTATATGTCCCCCTGAGGTCAAGCTTGGTAAACCAAGTAGCGTTTTTCACCCTGGAAAACAGATCAGAGATCAAGGGTAACGGATATTGATATTTCACAGTAATATTGTTCAAGAGAAGATAATCAATACACGGCCTTAATGAACCATCCTTTTTGGCCACAAAGAAAAAACCGGCACCTAAGGGTGAAGAGGATGGTCTGATATGACCCTTCTCCAATGACTCCTTGATATAAGACCGCATAGCGTCATGTTCAGGTACAGACAAGTTAAAAAGGCGACCTTTAGGGAATTTACTACCAGGCACTAATTCAATAGCGCAGTCATAGCTCCTATGGGGAGGTAAGGATGCAGATTTACTTTCGCTAAACACATCAGAAAAATCAATCAAAAAGTCAGGAACATCCTGAGCCTGGGGGAGGCAGAAAAAACAGGAGTGTTGGTATTAACACATTGACAGCCCCAACTGGTAACAGACACAGATTTCCAATCCAAAACAGGATTATGAGACTGTAACCAAGGGAAACCCAGTACGATAATGTCATGCAGATTATACAGAACCAAAAATTTGCAACTCTCCTGATGATCAGGTTCTACCCTCATTATCACCTGAGTAGAGAACTGAGGTTTATTCTCAGCCAAAGGGTAGAATCGATCCCCAGTAGGGGAATAAGACTTCCGTAGGGGTATCAAGGGAAACCCACAACGTTTAGCAAAATCAAAATCCATCAGGTTAATAGCTGCTCCAGAATCAACAAAAGCCTGAGCAGAAAATGAGGACAGAGAGCATATCAGGGTAACAGTTAACAAAAACTTAGTCTGAACACTACCCAAGACAACTGAGCGAGCAAAACGTCTTCCCCGCTTAGGGCAGACAGAAATAGCATGAGAGGCATCACCACAGTAGAAACATAACCCATTGCGCTTTCGAAATTCATGACGCTGTGCCCCAGAAACCACTCTATCACACCGCATGGATTCAGAAGCAGGTTCACAAGGCAACATTATTCCACGCATACCTTTCCGCTCACGCAAACGTCTGTCAATTTGAATCGCTAATGACATAGAATCATTGAGACCAGAGGGAACAGGGAATCCCACCATAACATCCTTTACATTATCTGACAGTCCCTTCCGAAAAAGAGCTGCCAAGCGTCGTCATTCCATTTGGTCAGGACTGCCCACCTACGGAATCTCTGACAGTATAACTCAGCGTCCTCAAGCCCCTGACTTAATGCCAACAAAGTTTTTTCAGCTTGATCAGTGACATTAGGCTCATCGTACAATAACCCCAAAGCCTGAAAAAACGCATCAACATCACTCAAAACAGGATCCCCAGGTGTCAGGGAAAAAGCCCAATCCTGAGGGTCGCCGCGCAGGAGAGAGATGACAATTTGAACCTGCTGCGCTGCGTTCCCTGAGGACTTAGATTTTAAGGCAAAAAACAATTTACAGTTATTTTTGAAATTCAGAAACTTAGCTCGATCCCCTAAAAACAAATTTGGCATGGGAATCCTAGGTTCCACAACAGGCAACCTAGCAAGATAGGTAGCAATACTCCGAACTTCAGTGGCAAGCTGATCCACACGGCCAGACAACTGTGCAAACTCCATTGAGAGAAAAAAAAAATCCTCCTCAGCACCCAGAGATACAGAGGGAAAAAAAAAAAAAAATGCAACAAACAGAAAAAAAAAAATCTCTGACAACTCTGACAACTTTTTTTCTTTCACAATATTTTCCCTTCTGTGAGTACCATATAATTTTCAGTTTAGGCCGGTGATACTGTTATGATTTGGTAGCTGAGGAGAGCAGGCAAAAAAGGAAATACACCAGAGCAGTTGAAACTATGAGATTGCAGTACCTGACTAACCACCACAACTAGAGGCAGCCGTGGAGCGTTCCTACGTTGGTCCTAGACGCCTCGTCACAGCCTGAGAAACTAACTACTCCTAAAGATAGAAAGAGGAAAGCTATCTGCCCCGGAGCAGATCCCCAAAGAACATAGAAAGCCCCAAACATGTAATGAGGTTAGACAAGAAGAAATACTGACACAGACAGAAAATAGTATGAGCAAACGTTGGGGCCCAAACTTACTAAATAGAAAAGGATAGGAAGGGCACTTACTGCAATCCCAAAAAACCCTGAAAAGCACCAACTCTACTAATTTCAAAAACACCTGAGATCACACGACCTCTACCACCTAAATCAGTTCTCTGGTGTAACCAAAAACAAAACACAGCCACTGAAAAAACTGCAAAAAGCAAATGTACAAACATCAGTGGCTGAACTGAACTGAGAGGCAAAAGCCCCCAGAGGGGACCCTGAAGGCCCCCACAGAAGTGCAGGACAAAATGCAAAAATCAAGCACAAAAACAAAAAGAAGAAAATGTCTTATCTGTTAGCAGGAGATTCAAACACGACACAGCAGGCTTCCAAGGAAACAGGAATCAAGGATTGAGACCAGAACAATTGATCACCGGCAACCCTGATGGGAAGGTGACTCCCTTATATAAGACCAGTCAGTAACACCTGATTCCCAATCCTCACAATCTTCACTGGACAGTCCAGTACCGTTTATAACCACCAGAGGGAGCTTCTGCTCAGAACTCATTTCCAGCCTATTCACAACAGTTAATCCTTGATTCCCTTGTTCTCCTGTAATAAAAATAAAATAATAAAGCAACATTATTCTTACCTATCCAGTGTTCAGTCAGGTCCCCCGATGTAATGCTTCTGAAAGGGTAAATGTTTCCTGCAGGGACAGCAGCTAATGCTGCCAGCCTCGCAGTAAACCCCCGAATGAATCATCTCCTCTCCTGGCTGACAGGAGAGGAAGTGATTAGTGTGGGAAGCTTAATTGATTGCTTCCCACTTTCACTTCAGGTCAGCCGGGACACCGCACAGCATCAGTGACGTCAGAGGGAATCCCGGCTGACCTGAAGTGAACTAATTAACAAAAATAGGGGATCCCCTCGAAAAAAAATATAGCGTGGGTCCCCCTATTTTTGTTAACCAGCCAAGTAAAAAGCATACTGCTGCGGCCTGGTATTAAAAGACTGTCAAGGCCCATGGATTTTCGCCCTCAACAGCCTAAAAATACCAGGCTGCAGCAGCCCCACAATTGGCGCATCCAAAGATGCGCCAATTGTGGCACTTTACCCAGCTCTTCCCACTCCCCTATAGCGGTGGGAAATGGGGTAATAAGGGGTTAATGTCACCTTTAATTGAACGGTGACAATAAGCTCGGTTAATAATGGAGAGGCGTCAATAAGACACCGATCCATTATTAATCATAAAGTTTGAAAATGTTTTAAAAAAGACACAGCCAGAATAAAGTCTTTTAATGAAATAATACACAACAAAGTTTTCATTATTTTTTATTGCACGCTCATCCTGCGACGCCATTGATCTCCTGTAAAAAACAAAAATAACAAACCAACACAAATAGTCCCTGTCCGACGTAGTCCAAGGTAACGAGGGTCCCACGAAGAGTCCAGCTCTGCTACATCTGGATGGCAGGCTCAGCCTGACATCCAGACACAGCAGAGCAGCTTACCTGAGGAGATTCCCCGGCGGTCACGTGACGTCGACTGGATTTCTCACGGCCAGCTGTCGCGAGAGTACAGCTGGCCGAGATTACCCAGTACCCGGCAGTCACATGTAGAGTTGAGCGAAACAGGTCAGACACCTTCAAAAATCCCAGACTTTCGCTAAAGTCGGGTTTCGCAGACCGAAACCCGACCATAGCGTGAGGTCGGCCACGTGTTCGGCGACTTTATCGCGCCAGTCGGTTTCCCTGAATGCTAAAAGCGCCATATTTCAGCCAATAATGAAGGGCGCACACTGTGGGCAACGTGATGGCAGCCGCCACCACCATCTTATTGAAGGGCATTGCAGTGATTGGCTGGCTTTCTGTGGCATCACAGGTCATATAAAACGACCTCACCACTAACCGCCATTTTACTTCAGCCGATCTTAGCGTAGGGAGAGGTTGTTGCAGCTTGTTCTCATGAGGGAGAGCGTTAGGAATGCTGAAAAAAGACAAATCTGTGCCTGTGCTGATAGCGATTGTGCTGCCAAGTTAGTGTGCAGTCACAGTGGTGCTTTTTTGTGTGTGCAGCAGCACTGGTTCTTAGGCTGGCAGCCACTGACAGGGGGGAATTGGTAGTGTGGAGCAGCAGTGCTGATTCTTACTGTGCACTCTGCTCTTTGCCATTGAGAGAGTAGACATTTTTTCAGTGCAGCAGCATATCCAATTTGTAGGCTGCCTGCTAGCTGTATAGCTGTGTGGACACTGCTGTCAGACTGCTTTTTTCAAAGCAGCTACACAGCAGTAATACTGAAATAATAATTTTCTGCACAGTTACTGATCCTTCATTTGCCCACACCGTATAGAGCTGTACGCTCCTCACACAGTACCGTGTACCGGCTGGTATCACATAGAAAAGCCTGCTATCTGTGTGTGAGTCTGTAAAACCATACCTGTATTTTTTTTTTTTTGACCAAAAGTGTATGCAACTGGTATTTTTTGATACAGTTGTGTTTTGCTGCCGTCTGAATTACTGTGCAAAATCAATACTGAGTGAGCGTCTTTGTGTGACTACGGAAATCTATACGAGATTACAAAATACTCCAGCTTTGTATACAGCTGTGCTCTACTGCTATAGTACACTTATCCTGATTCCTGATCTTACTATTGTGGTGTAAATCCATACTGCGGCTGTGAGCGTGTGTGTTACCCCTGAAATATTTAGGGAGATTTAAAATTACAACCCACACTGATTCCAGCTGTATGCTACTGATATAGTACAGTTTTGCTAATTTTAAAACTTAGTCTCCTCCATAGTGAGACTCTGTACCAAATATCTACGGATATTTCAAATTACACCAACACTGTTCTCAGCTGTACGCTAGTATATACCACAGTTTTCCTCATGGTAAAATTGGGGCCTACTCCATCCTGAGACTCTGAGCACCTTTGTTCCTACCAAATATCTACGGATATTTCTAATTACACAAACACTGTTTTCAGCTATACGTTAGTGAATATCACAGTTTTCCTCATTTAAAATTGGGGCCTACTCCATCCTGAGACTCTGAGCACCTTTGTTCCTACCAAATATCTATGGATATTTCTAATTACACCAACACTGATCTCAGCTGTGCGCTAGTGATATATCACAGTTTTCCTCATTTAAAAATTGGGGCCTACTCCTTCCTGAGACTCTGAGCACCTTTGTTCCTACCAAATATCTACGGATATTTCTAATTAACACCAACACTGATCTCAGCTGTACGTTAGTGATATACCACAGTTTTCCTCATTGTAAAATTGGGGCCTACTCCATCCTGAGACTCTGAGCACCTTTGTTCCTACCAAATATCTACGGATATTTCTAATTACACCAACACTGTTCTCACTGTACGCTAGTGATATACCACAGTTTTCCTCATTTAAAATTGTGGCCTACTCCTTCCTGAGACTCTGAGCACCTTTGTTCCTACCAAATATCTACGGATATTTCTAATTACACCAACACTGTTCTCAGCTGTACGTTAGTGATATACCACAGTTTTCCTCATTGTAAAATTGGGGCCTACTCCATCCTGAGACTCTGAACACCTTTGTTCCTACCAAATATCTACGGATATTTCTAATTACACCAACACTGATCTCAGCTGTACGCTAGTGATATATCACAGTTTTCCTCATTTAAAATTGGGCCTACTCCTTCCTGAGACTCTGAGCACCTTTGTTCCTACCAAATATCTACGGATATTTCTAATTACACCAACACTGTTCTCAACTGTACGTTAGTGATATACCACAGTTTTCCTCATTGTAAAATTGGGGCCTACTCCATCCTGAGACTCTGAGCACCTTTGTTCCTACCAAATATCTACGGATATTTCTAATTACACCAACACTGATCTCAGCTGTACGCTAGTGATATATCACAGTTTTCCTCATTTAAAATTGGGGCCTACTCCTTCCTGAGACTCTGAGCACCTTTGTTCCTACCAAATATCTACGGATATTTCTAATTACACCAACACTGTCTCAGCTGTACGCTAGTGATATACACAATTTTCCTCATTGTAAAATTGGGGCCTACTCCATCCTGAGACTCTGAGCACCTTTGTTCCTACCAAATATCTACGGATATTTCTAATTTCACCAACACTGTTCTCAGCTGTATGCTAGTGATATACTTCAGTTTTCATAAAATTCAGATTGTGTTGGACTCCATACTGACCCTGTGAGCCCTGTGTTACTCGACAAAGATATCCTAAATTCCAGAATTATCAATTCACCTATACAGCTGCACGCTTCTGATACAATATCATATATCTGCTGTTATTTTGGAACATTTTCACAAACATGAGTAGTTATGGTCTCAGACTCCATAAAGGTGGGCTTTTCGGCAGCTAGTACAAATGGTGTGATGGTGCATGTGCTGTACTGCCAAAAGCACTATAGCTTCTAAGCAGAGTCTTGATCCGCGGCATTGTTGGGTCCACAAGCCATCGAAGGCTATCTTTTCTGGAGTAGGTAAGCCTCTTTTAAAGCCAGAGCAACAGAAAAGGTTTGTCTTACCTTGCTGAAGCATGCTCCAGCTCTATTCCTCCTTCTCAAGTTCAAAAGTAGAAGCACTCAGTCCTCATTTGTCCTTCTGCACAGAACAACCCCTTTCTTTTGTTCTTCACCCCCAAGTAAAGTGAAGGATGCGCAGCCCACAGTGCTGGTGATTACTCCATGAGCTGTTTTCACATCCCCTGCCAGGTTAACAAGTAAAATCAGAATTCACTAGTCCGAGATGAATCTGACATGGAGTGCACTGATGCACAGCCACTGAAGTTGATTCTGCTGGTCATTCCACAGAGCACTACATTGCCGTCGCAGTGTCCAGAGCCAGAAGCTGACCCTGATGAAACTCAGGTGCCCCTTCCCGCATACTATAGCACCATACACGGTCACACAGAGGAAGGTGCAGATGAAATAGAAGAGGAGATGATGGATGACCCAGTTGTTGATCCAGATTGGCATCCAGTGGGGGAAGAAGTTGACGGTGGAAAATATAACTCACAAGCTGAGGAGGATCCGCAGCAGTTGTCGACATCACAGCAGGGTTTATCTGTGAGTGCCGCAGCTGTAAAAAAGAAGATTGATACAAAACCCCACAAAAAAGTGGCAGGACAGCTTGGACAGACGGTCCAAGTATCACAGCGTGCAAGCTCTGAAAATTTATACAATAATAGGAAAAGTGCAGTTTGGCACTTTTTTGAGCAAAATCCTATTGATGATGTCAAGGTTACATGTAAGAAGGCGGAAGGAACTTTAGCAGAGGTAAAAATGTCAAAAATTTGAATACCAGTCGCATGCTTAGACATTTAAATACCATGCACTTTCAAGCGTGGACGGACTACAAAAGCTCAGTTAGCACATGTGCACCTGCTCCGACTGAAGTTAGCCACCAACGCTCCATCGCTTCCCTCAATGTAACACCACCGGTGGGCATACCAGCAGCAACAAGTGTTGAGGTGTCGGCGCAAGGCCAAAGCAGTCAGGGAATCAGTCGTTTTTTGAAACGAAAGAGTGCATGTAGGCCATCGCCATCACCACCAGCAACACCACTACCATCAACATCACCAACCCCCTCTCAGTCCATCATGTCCACCAGTTGTTCCCCCATATGCAGCTCTCAAGTACAGCTCACCCTACCAGACACTATGAGTAGTTCCAAAAAGTACTCACCCTCTCATCCGCGCACACTGTCTTTGAACGCCTACATTGGCAAACTGATCGCATTAGAGATGATGCCCTTCCGTTTAGTTGAAAGCGCTGCATTCAGGGACCTCATGGCCTATGCTGTCCCTCGCTATGACCTACCTAGTCGGCACTTCGTTTCTCGAAAAGCCATCCCTGCCCTCCACCAGCATATGAAAGACCGCATTGTCTATGCACTCAAACATTCAGTGAGTGGAAAGGTGCACCTCACAACAGATGCATGGTCCAGTAAGCATGGCCCGGGCGTTACGTGTCCATTACTGCGCACTGGGCTAATTTGGAAGCAGGGTCCACAGGGGGCAGAGGCAGTGGGACAGTTCTGCCTAGCCCACGGTAAAGGAAACAGTTGACTGTAGGCGTTACAACCCTCCTCCTCCTACTCCACCTCCAGAAGCAAAAGCTCTGAGTCGTCAACAGAGCGCTGTCGCACCAGACCTCCATTCGCAGCTGCCAGTGTTGCACAGGAGGTGTCACAGTATCGAACAGCTGGTGGTAAGCGTCAGCAGGCTGTTTTACAAATGATGTGTTTGGGTGACAACAGACATACCGCGGAGGTACTGGCTGACTACTTGCAGCGAGAAACTGATGCATGGGCCAGTAGGCATGGCCAGGGCCGTTACGTGTCCATCACTGCTCACTGGGTTAATGTGGTGTATGCAGACTCCACAGGGACAGCTGCGGTGGGACAGTGCTGCCTAGCCCACAGTATAGGCAACAGTTGGCTGTAGGTGTTCGACTCTCCTCCTCCTCTAGAAGCAAAAGGTTGTCAACAGAGCACAGTCGCACGAGCACTCCATCCGCAACTGCCAGTGTTGCACACGAGGTGTCCCACTATCGAACAGCTAGTGGTAAGCATCAGCAGGCTGTTTTACAAATGATGTGTTTGGGCAACAACAGACACAACGCGGAGGTACTGGCCCAATACTTGCAGCGAGAAACTGAGACATGGCTGGGCAGTCTACATCTTGAGCCAGGCAAGGTAGTTAGTGATAACGGGCATAATTTTGTGTCGGCCATAGCCCGGGCAAAACTCCGACACATACCTTGCCTGGCTCACACCTTGAATCTGGTGGTGCAGTGCTTCATAAAAAATTATCCCGACTTAGCAGCCCTGCTCAATAAGGTGCGAAGACTGTGCTCGCACATTCGTCGATCGCCCGTAGACTCCAGTCAGATGCAGAGGTTGCAGCGATCGCTACACCTCCCCAAGCACCACCTAATCATAGACGTTGCAACAAGGTGGAACTCCACCATGCACATGGTTGAAAGGCTGTGCGAACAGAGGCAGGCTGTAATGCATTTGTGGCAGGATACACGGGCAGGCAGTACGAGGGCAGACATGGAGTTGTCGGGTGTGCAGTGGTCGAAGCTCAAAGATCTCTGTAAAGTCCTGCAGTGTTTTGAGGAATGCACATGGCTGGTAAGCGCAGACGACGCCATCATAAGTATGTGCATCCCACTTATGCGTCTGCTCATGCAAACTTTGACGCACATGAAGGTTCAGGCGTCTGCAGCGCAGGAGGAAGAGGAGGAGCTGGAGGGAAGCCTTGATGACAGTCAGCCATTGTCTCCTCAGGGAAATGTCCAGGACGATGGGGAGGAAGAAGAGGATGAGGAGGATGAGGGGATGATTATTTAGGGAAGAGGAGCCTTCTCAGGTGGCAAGATCAAATGTTGGCGTGCCAACGTCAGGTACAGGGTTTGTGCGGGACTGGAGGGATGTGGATATTTCATATAGTGCTCTTCCACCCACCAGTGTCAGTGCATCATTGACACCTGGAACATTGGCCCACATGTGTGATTATGCCATGCGCATCCTAAAAAGGGATCCCCGCATTGCCAAAATGATGAAGGATGACGACTACTGGTTGGCCAGCATCCTTGATCCACGCTATAAAGGAAAATTACAGAACATCATACCACAGGAGAACCTAGAGCTAATATTGGTGAACAAACTAGCAACTGTTGTAAACCGTTTGCTAGAGGCATTCCCATCACACAGCAGCGTTGCTGGTTCTACCATGAGCCCTAGTGGGCCGAATGGAAGAGGTGTTCGTGCTACACACAGCCGAAGTGGGGTTGGAGACAGGGTTTCATGACAATGTTGTGGACTGATTTCTCAACTACCGCTCATACGACAGGTCATCATCAGGAATCTATGGCAACTGACAGGAGACAGCAGTTGTCAACTATGGTAAAAAACTACTTCTCCTCTCATATTGATGTTCTCCCTCACGGGTCATTCCCCTTTGACTACTGGGCCTGTAAACTGGACACCTGGCCTGAATTGGTGCAATATGCCTTAAAGGAGCTCGCTTGCCCTGCTGGTAGTGTGTTATCTGAAAGAGTGTTCAGTGCTGCTGGATCAATCCTGACAGAAAGGACACGTCTGTCCAACCAAAATGTGGAAGATCTAACCTTCATTAAAATGAACCATGCATGGATTTTTAAAAGATTTTGTCCCACCTTCCCCTCATGACACATAGGTTGGCAGCATAAAGGCTCACTTTCTCCGCCTCTTGATCGTACTCCTCCAATTCCTCCATTTGCAGCTGCTGAACCTCCAGCTTACAGGTCAACATATGCAATTTTTGGAAACCAGTCCATAACTGTCCTAACCCCCCCCAGGTCAGGTATAAACAACTTGTGCACCCTGCCAAGTGACGGTGCTCTGAGCAGGTGGTGGGGCCCACTGTTGGGCGACGGCACTGGCATAAGGCCCCTCATAGTACAAAAAGTGTGTCTGATGGTGGGGGTGCACACTCGCTGTTAGACACAACTCCATACTAGGAGGGGCCCTGTGCCAGTGCCGTCAGCCACAAGTGGGCACAACATGCTTGCTCTGGGCAACATCACTTAAAAAAATTATCTATTTTTGTCTTACATCTACATGTCCACCAAAAACATCAAAAGTTTGGCAATTTGCCCTATAGAGTCCTGCAAGTGGATCGACCGCCAGGGCACTGTGGCCCTCGGTAACGGGAAGGTCTGTTCAAGGGATGTGTCACGTGAGCAGTGACACGGTATGTGGACTTGGGCATCCAATGAAAAGGGGAAATATTTTCATGGGATATGGAGATTTTGTATTGAACTGTTAATGCCACCTTTGCTTTCTGTTGAAAGTTGACCAGCGCTGCAGTGCAGAGCCTCAGAGACAGGTGTTGATGCAGCCGAGTTAGAATATCTCTCCACAGGCCACGCTTGTTGGATCAGGGCAGAATTATGTATTGGAAGGAATATGAATGGTGCTGTTAGATGTAGCAGTGTGTACTAGGTGCTGCAGGCAGAAATTGAGATCACATATTCAGGTGAAGTTTCCAAGGCTTTACTCGAGTTAAGGTGTGCACACAAGCCCGCTAAATGGAAAAATGTCAAAGGCAGTACACTAACGTCAAGCCTAAAATCAATAAGGCATAGATATGACTCGCCAATTTGCATTTGGACTACCCATTTGATTATTAATTTACAGTTAACAAATAGTCACACTAAATTTCATTCAAAATCCGTATCTGTTTAGTGCTGCAATGTAAGCCACCCCAAAATATCCTTGCATTAAAAATTACCTACTGTTCTCCAACTACACCAACAGCTATTCAATTTTTTTTAGTCACCATTTACTGTGCAATGAGGATTCGCCTGTGAATATCAGTGGATGAAGGTGCAAAGCGTCATCATCAGGGATCTTAAAGGGATGTACATTTTCCAAGGCTTTGCTCGGAGTTGAGGTGTGCACACAAGGATGTTCGCTACGTTGTCCTCTAGGTGAGGGGCTCAGCAAAGTCACTGGTACATTGTGAACACACCTTTCCAGGACTCCTTAAAATATGTTTCTTTCTCTCTCGTCTGATGTTGTACAATTACTCGGCTCTACGTCCTGCCAACACCACAAAATTATTGTCCCAAACCAGTAGCCATGTAACTTCTGTGACAACGTCTGCTCTGCTGTATCTTGCTATTATATAGACACGCTTTCGGCAAAGATAATCGAGGTTCAGTAGATGAGGCTCATACAGATGAAAATGACTCCGGCTTCATAGCTGTGTTGTTAAGTTCACCAGTAGGCTAAATGGCCGCTGTCCCTTCTGCGACCTAGTCCCTCAACAATTGGATGGGGCCCCACGGATGTCTTACTCAGTATCCGTGCCCCTAGTATCCCTTCTTCCTCACGTTCTGGGCCTGTGGATTAGCTAATACCAGATCCTTGACCCTTCCAGACTGTGTGAGTAGACAGTGTTTTGCGCTCTCTAAAGCTTCACTGCACCTCCTTCTTAGTTTCTTCAGCCCCCACTCAGGCACTGTTTCGGAACCAGCCAGGGCTGAGAAGATCCTCCCTTATGGTACGTCAATGCTGCCCTGCTGCTGTAGTCTGAGGTGGGTGCAGGTGTTACAGTCCTGTGTGTTGCTCCCTCCTTACCTGAGAATGTTATATCACACCTCTGTGTGAGATGCAATCCCTCTGTTTTGACTGAACCCTCAGGGGCAACACACATGGTCCAATCGTCATCTCCAAGGTCATTCTGTCTCAATCGGTGCACACTGGGTTAATGTAATGTATGCAGGGTACACAGGGGACAGCGGGTTTGGGCAGGGCCATATTTAAAGTTTATGCTGCCCTAGGCACTTTTCGTTCTGCCTCCCCCATTGGTGAGTATGACTAATGCAGACACTGTCGGCAGTGACTTAGGCTACTTGCACGTCAGTGATTTTTGCCATTCACGGCAGATCCGGCTGTTTTTCCGCATATGCCACATAACAGATCACTTATGGCAACAATGCATTTGGCCTCATTCATTCCCTATGCGACTTGCAGACATGTGCAACACTTGCGGTTTTGACGCGATCCCGCAAATCCGATACTTGCAGCAACGGAAAAAAAAATGCTACTAGCAGTGTTTTTTTGTCTCACTGCAAGTGCCGCACATGTTTGCAAGTCCCATAGGGAATGAGTGAGGCCGAATCTATGTGTATGCCCATGTAGCTCTTTCAAAGACAGTGGTTTCCTACCACACTCAAAAGACATACAAATATGATGTTTAGATTTTGAGCCCCAATGGGGACAGTGTTGATGATGTCTCTACAGTGCTGTGGAGTTAATAGCGCAATATCAACTAGATGGGCATTTCCTGAAGGAAATACATGGTGCTTGAACAACGCTGCCAGCTTTACAGCAGTGTATCAGGTGTCGACTGTCAGAAAGTAAAGTTAGAATATGAATGTTGTGTATAGCAATGGCACATCCTGGGATGGGTTGTATATGGCCCCTTGGTAGACACTTTGATGTGCTCGGCCCCTTGGTAACCACTTTGGCCCCTTGGTAGCCATTTTGGCATGCAAGAATCCTTGGTAGCCACTTTGGTGCATACAGCCCTTTGGTAGCCACTTTGGCACATTCAGCACCTCATAGCCACTTTGGCCACTTGGGAGCCACTTTGGCACATTCAGCACCTTAGTAGCCACTTTGGCTACTTGGTAACCACTTTGGCACATTCGGCACCTCAGTAGCTACTTTGGCCTCTTGGTAGCCACTTTGGCACATTCTGCACCTCAGTAGCCACTTTGGCCACTTGGTAGCCACTTTGGCCACTTGGTAGCCACTTTAGCACATTTCGCACCTTGGTAGCCACTTTGGCCACATGGTAGCCACTTTGGCACATTCAGCACCTCGGTAGCCACTTTAGCCACTTGGTAGCCACTTTGGCACATTCGGCACCTCTGTAGCCACTTGGTAGCCACTTTGGCACATTCGGCACCTCGGTAGCCACTTTGGCCACTTGGTAGCCACTTTGGCACATTTGGCACCTTGGTAGCCGCTTTGGCACATTCGGCACCTCGGTGCCACTTGGTAGCCACTTGGCATATTCAGCACCTTGGTAGCCACTTTGGCTACTTGGTAGCCACTTTGGCACATTCGGCACCTCAGTAGCCACTTTGGCCACTTGGTAGCCACTTTGGCCACTTGGTAGCCAATTTAGCACATTTTGCATCTTGGTAGCCACTTTGGCCACATGGTAGACACTTTGGCACATTCGGCACCTCGGTAGCCACTTTGGCCACTTGGTAGCCACTTTGGCACATTTGGCACCTCTGTAGCCACTTGGTAGCCACTTTGGCCACTTGGTAGCCACTTTGGCACATTCGGCACCTCGGTAGCCACTTTGGCACATTCTGCACAACAGTAGCCACTTTGGCCACTTGGTAGCCACTTTGGCACATTCGGCATCTCTGTAGCCACTTTGGCCACTTGGTAGCCACTTTGGCCACTTGGTAGCCACTTTGGCACATTTCGCACCTCGGTAGCCACTTTGGCACATTTGGTACCTCGGTAGCCACTTTGTCCATTTGGTAGCCATTTTGGCATATTCATCACCTCAGTAGCCACTTTGGCCACTTAATAGCCATTTTGGCACATTCGGAACCTCGGTAGCCACTTTGGCCACTTGGTAGGCAATTTAGCCACTTGGTAGCCACTTTGGCACATTCGGCACCTCAGTAGCCACTTTGGCTACTTGGTAGCCATTTTGGCACATTCGGCACCTCGGTAGCCACTTTGGCCACTTGGTAGCCACTTTGGCACATTTGGCACCTCGGTAGCCACTTTGGCCACTTGGTAGCCACTTTGGCACATTTGGCACCTCGGTAGCCACTTTGGCCACTTGGTAGCCACTTTGGCACATTGTGCACCACGGTAGCCACTTTCACCACCTGGTAGCCACTTTGGCATATTAAGCACCTCTGTAGCCACTTTGGCCACTTGGTAGCCACTTTGGCACATTCGGCACCTCGGTAGCCACTTTGGCCACTTGGTAGCCACTTTAGCATATTTGGCAAATCCTTGCCACTTTGGCTTCTTGGTAGCCACTTTGGCACATTCGGAACCTCTGTAGCCAATTGGTAGCCACTTTGGCCACATGGTAGTCACTTTGGCACATTCGGCATCTCAGTAGCCACTTTGGCCACTTGGTAGCCACTTTAGCACATTTGGCCCCTCGGTAGCCACTTTGGCCACTTGGTGGCCACTTTGGCACATTCGGCATCTCGGTAGCCACTTTGGCCACTTGGTAGCCACTTTGGCATATTCGGCACCTCGGTAGCCACTTTGGAAACTTGGTAGCCACTTTGGCACATTTGGCATCTCAATAGCCACTTTGGCCACTTGGTAGCCACTTTAGCACATTTGGCCCCTCGGTAGCCACTTTGGCCACTTGGTAGCCACTTTGGCATATTCGGCACCTCGGTAGCCACTTTGGCAACTTGGTAGCCACTTTGGCACATTCGGCACCTCGGTAGCCACTTTGGCCACTTTGGTAGCCACTTTAGCATATTTGGCAAATCCTTGCCACTTTGGCCTCTTGGTAGCCACTTTGGCACATTTGGCACCTCTGTAGCCACTTGGTAGCCACTTTGGCCACTTGGTAGCCACTTTGGCACATTCGGCACCTCGTAGCCACATCAGCAACTTGGTAGCCACTTTGGCACATTTGGCCCCTCGGTAGCCACTTTGGCCACTTGGTAGCCACTTTGGCATATTCGGCACCTCGGTAGCCACTTTGGCAACTTGGTAGCCACTTTGGCACATTCGGCACCTCGGTAGCCACTTTGGCCACTTGGTAGCAATTTTGGAACATTTGGCACCTTAGTAGCCACTTTGGCCACTTGGTAGCCACTTTGTCCACTTGGTAGCCTCTTTGGCACATTCGACACACTCGGTAGCCACTTTGGCACTTGGTAGCCACTTTGCACATTTGGAACCTTGGTAGTCACTTTGGTCACTTGGTAACCACTTTGCACATTCGGCAGCTTGGTAGCCACTTTGGCACTTGGTAGACACTTTGCCAACTTGGTAGCCACTTTGGCACATTCAGTATCTCGTAGCCACTTTGGCACATTTGGTACCTCGTAGCCACTTTGTCCATTTGGTAGCCATTTTGGCATATTCATCACCTCAGTAGCCACTTTGGCCACTTAATAGCCACTTTGGCACATTCGGAACCTCGGTAGCCACTTTGGCCACTTGGTAGCCAATTTGGCCACTTGGTAGCCACTTTGGCACATTCGGCTAATCGGTAGCCACTTTGGCCACTTGGTAGCCACTTTGGCACATTCTGCACCATGGTAGCCACTTTGGCCACTTGGTAGCCACTTTGGCACATTCGGCATCTCAGTAGCCACTTGGCCACTTGGTAGCCACTTTAGCACATTCAGCCCCTCGGTAGCCACTTTGGCCACTTGATGGCCACTTTGGCACATTCGGCATCTCGGTAGCCACTTTAGCAACTTGGTAGCCACTTTGGCACATTGGCACCTCTGTAGCCACTTGGTAGCCACATTGGCACATTTGGCACCTTGGTAGCCGCTTTGGCACATTCGGCACCTCGTGCCACTTGGTAGCCACTTTGGCATATTCAGCACCTTGGTAGCCACTTTGGCTACTTGGTAGCCACTTTGGCACATTCGGCACCTCAGTAGCCACTTTGGCCACTTGGTAGCCACTTTGCCACTTGGTAGCCAAATTTTGCACATTTTGCATCTTGGTAGCCACTTTGGCCACATGGTAGCCACTTTGGCACATTTGGCACTCTGTAGCCACTGGTAGCCACTTTGGCCACTTGGTAGCCACTTTGGCACATTCGGCACCTCGGTAGCCACTTTGGCACATTCTGCACAACAGTAGCCACTTTGGCCACTTGGTAGCCACTTTGGCACATTCGGCATCTCTGTAGCCACTTTGGCCACTTGGTAGCCACTTTGGCCACTTGGTAGCCACTTTGGCACATTTGGCATCTCGGTAGCCACTCTGGACATTTGGTACCTCGGTAGCCACTTTGTCCATTGGTAGCCATTTTGGCATATTCATCACCTCAGTAGCCACTTTGGCCACTTAATAGCCATTTTGGCACATTCGGAACCTCGGTAGCCACTTTGGCCACTTGGTAGGCAATTTAGCCACTTGGTAGCCACTTTGGCACATTCGGCACCTCAGTAGCCACTTTGGCTACTTGGTAGCCATT
This sequence comes from Oophaga sylvatica, assembly GCA_033576555.1. Lineage (NCBI taxonomy): Eukaryota > Metazoa > Chordata > Amphibia > Anura > Dendrobatidae > Oophaga > Oophaga sylvatica. The sequence goes on along the minus strand of JARQOD010003373.1, from coordinate 3,215 downwards.
TTGGCACATTCGGCACCTCGGTAGCCACTTTGGCCACTTGGTAGCCACTTTGGCACATTTGGCACCTCGTAGCCACTTTGGCCACTTGGTAGCCACTTTGGCACATTGTGCACCACGGTAGCCACTTTCGCCACTTGGTAGCCACTTTGGCATATTAAGCACCTATGTAGCCACTTTGGCCACTTGGTAGCCACTTTGGCACATTCGGCACCTCGGTAGCCACTTTGGCCACTTGGTAGCCACTTTAGCATATTGGCAAATCCTTGCCACTTTGGCCTCTTGGTAGCCACTTTGGCACATTCGGAACCTCTGTAGCCACTTGTAGCCACTTTGGCCACTTGGTAGCCACTTTGGCACATTCGGCATCTCAGTAGCCACTTTGGCAACTTGGTAGCCACTTTAGCACATTTGGCCCCTCGTAGCCACTTTGGCCACTTGGTGGCCACTTTGGCACATTCGGCATCTCGGTAGCCACTTTGGCCACTTGGTAGCCACTTTGGCATATTCGGCACCTCGGTAGCCACTTTGGCACCTTGTAGCCACTTTGGCACTTGGTAGCCACTTTGGCACATTCGCAGTCTTGGTAGCCACTTTGGCCACTGTAGCCACTTTGCAATTCGCACTGGTAGCCACTTTGGCCACTTGGTAGCCACTTTGGCACATTCGGCACCTCGGTAGCCACTTTGGCCACTTGGTAGCCACTTTAGCACATTTCGAACCCTTGGTAGCCACTTTGGCCACTTGGTACCACTTTGGCACATTCGGCACTCTGTAGCCACTTTGGCCACTTGGTAGCACTTTGGCCTACTTGGTAGCCACTTTGGCAGCATTGGCACCTCGGTAGCCACTTTGGCACATTTGGTACCTCGTAGCCACTTTGTCCATTTGGTAGCCATTTGGCATATTCACACCTCAGTAGCCACTTTGGCCACTTAAAGCCACTTTGGCACATTCGGAACCTCGTAGCCACTTTGGCCACTTGGTAGCCAATTTGCCACTTGGTAGCCACTTTGGCACATTCGGCACCTCAGTAGCCACTTTGGCTACTTGGTAGCCATTTTGGCACATTCGGCACCTCGGTAGCCACTTTGGCCACTTGGTAGCCACTTTGGCACATTTGGCACCTCGGTAGCCACTTTGGCCACTTGATAGCCACTTTGGCACATTGCTGCACCACGGTAGCCACTTTCGCCACTTGGTAGCCACTTTGGCATATTAAGCACCTCTGTAGCCACTTTGGCCACTTGGTAGCCACTTTGGCACATTCGCACCTCGGTAGCCACTTTGGCCACTTGGTAGCCACTTTAGCATATTTGGCAAATCCTTGCCACTTTGGCCTCTTGGTAGCCACTTTGGCACATTCGGCACCTCTGTAGCCACTGCTTGGTAGCCACTTTGGCACATTCGGCACCTCGGTAGCCACTTTGGCCACTTGGTAGCCACTTTGGCACATTTCGGCACCTTGGTAGCACTTTGGCACATTCGGCACCTACATTGCCACTTGGTAGCCACTTTGGCATATTCAGCACCTGGTAGCCACTTTGGCAACTTGGTAGCCACTTTGGCACATTCGACACTCAGTAGCCACTTTGGCCACTTGGTAGCCACTTTAGCACATTTGGCATCTCGGTAGCCACTTTGGCCACTTGGTAGCCACTTTGGCAATTCGGCACCTCGGTAGCCACTTTGGCCACTTGGTAGCCACTTTGGCACATTGCACTCTGTAGCCACTCGGTAGCCACTTTGCCACTTGGTAGCCACTTTGGCACATTCGGCACCTCTGTAGCCACTTTGGCCACTTGGTAGCCACTTTGCCACTTGGTAGCCACTTTGGCACATTTGGCACCTCGGTAGCCACTTTGGCACATTGGTAGCCACTTTTTTGAGCCATTTTGGCAACATCCTCAGTAGCCACTTTGGCCACTTAAGTAGCCACTTTGGCACATTCGGACCTCGTAGCCACTTTGGCCACTTGGTAGCCATTTGGCCACTTGGTAGCCACTTTGGCACATTCGGCACCTCAGTAGCCACTTTGGCTACTTGGTAGCCATTTTGGCACATTCGGCACCTCGTAGCCACTTTGGCCACTTGGTAGCCACTTTGGCACATTTGGCACCTCGTAGCCACTTTGGCCACTTGGTAGCCACTTTGGCACATTCGCACTCTGTATCCCTTGGTAGCCAATTTACCACTTGGTAGCCACTTTGGCACATTGCACCTCGTAGCCACCTTAGCCACTTGGTACCACATTGGGACATTCGGCACCTCGTAGCCCACTTTTGGGCCCCTTGGTAGCCACTTTGCCACTTGGTAGCCACTTTGGCACATTCGGGATATCGGGAGCCACTTTGGCCACTTGGTAGCCACTTTGGCACATTCTCACCATGTAGCCACTTTGGCCACTGGTAGCCACTTGGCACATTGCATCTCAGTAGCCACTTTGGCCACTTGGTAAGCCACTTTAGCACATTCACCCCTCGGGAGCCACTTTGGCCACTTGATGGCCACTTGGCACAATCGGCATCTCGGGAGCCACTTTACAACTGGACCACTTGGGGACATTTGGCACCTCGGTAGCCCTTGGTACCACATGGGACATTTGGCACCTTGGGAGCCGCTTTGGCACATTTGGCACCTCGGCCCCTTGTAGCCACTTTGGGATATTTCAGACCTTGGTAGCCACTTTGGCTACTTGGAAACCACTTTGGCACATTCGGCACCCCCCCAAGCCACTTTTGGGCCCCTTTGGGAGCCACTTTGGCCACTTGGGGCCAATTTTGACATTTTTCATCTGGAGCCACTTTGGCCACTGGGCCACTTTGGCACTTTTGGGACCCGTAGCCCGTACCACTTTGGGCCCCTTGTAGCCACTTTGGCACTTCGGCACCCGACCACTTTGGGGCCCTTCGCACAACAGTACCACTTGGGGACTTGGTAGCCACTTTGGGACATTTGGGATCTCGAGCCACTTTGGGCCCCTTGGTAGCCACTTTGGGCCCCTTGGTAGCCACTTTGGCACATTTGGCATCTCGACCACTCTGGGACATTTTTTTTACCTCGAGCCACTTTGTCCATTTGGGACCATTTTGGGATATTCATCACCTCAGTACCACTTTGGCCCCTTTAAAAGCCCTTTTTGGGACATTCGGAACCCCGGTACCACTTTGGGCCCCTTGGAGGCAATTTAGCCACTTGGTACCACTTTTGGCACATAC